>CAJNOL010003701.1:0-20389 GCA_905250125.1 Rotaria sordida
TGTGGGGTGTGAGGTGGCTGTGGGTGTGGCTGTGAGTGTGGGTGTGGCTGTGGGTGTGGCTGTGGCTGTGGGTGTGGCTGTGGGTGTGGCTGTGGCTGTGGGTGTGGCTGTGGGTGTGGCTGTAGGTCTTCTCCTCAATAATATCCATACCCCACATCCACACACCCACACACCCACACCCACATCACACACCACACCCCACACCCACCCACACTTACACTCATACCCAAAAGATCTATCTTTGACATCAATCACTTCTAACAGTCTAACTGTTCATTTAATTCGTCTGATTCATTAAGACCCAGCCCCCACCCAAAAAAGGTTGATTTTGTCAAATTTATCAATTTTTTTTAAATAGCGCATGTGATAGACCATCACGTCCGCTATCGAATGCACTATAGTTTATTTTGTTTATGATGAATTTTAAGGGTTTTACAGAGGTTTTTCTGAAAACCTTTATTCAAGAAAAATGACGTCTTTCCAATAATTCAATGTTTTTGCGCATTTCAATTTGTAACGGTAAAATATATTTCTTTCTATTGTACAGAATGTTATCTTGACTTTGATTCTGTCACGTAGCGAGATATATATTTATTTTTCTTTTACGTTCGTTCTCTACGCTCCCATCGTATTTGCTTTGATCTAAAAACAGAATTCGAAGTATACGAAAGAAATAGGTAATACGAATCTTTTAAACAAATGAGCAAAGAAAATATTCGCCAGAAAAAGAAAAGCAGAAGGTCCATTATGAGGCAAATTCGATCACAGCAGATGAAAAACAAGAGAATGGATTCATCATCGTCATCATTATCATCAGTAAACATAGATGATATGGATGACTTATTGGATATTAATTTAATTATTCACATCAAATCTTTGATTTCATTGCTGAAACAAACTTTCTGTTCTGAATGTAATCATTTATGGGATGGTTCACCATCTATCAAAACAAGAAATGGATTATACATGCATGTAGAATTTATATGCTCTAATTGTGGATGTATTACTCATTTATATTCATCACCACAAGTCCAAGATGGTAGACGTCAAGAAATCAATGCTCGACTAGAACTTGGTGCTACACTATGTGGCTTAGGTTATAATGGGATAATAAAATTATTAGGTGCATTGAATCTACCACCATCAACACACAACGGAAATATAGTGAAACACAAGAATTTATTTTAAATTATGTTGAAAAGTGTCAAGAACAATCAATGATCGCTGCTGTTGAAGAAGCAATTGCTGAAACTGATGGTGCACGAGAGCTAACACTTAGTGGAGATGGTGCATGGCTTACACGTGGTCATACAAGTGTACACGGCGTTTCAGCTATGTATTCCACAACAAAGCATCCAAAAATTTTAGATACTACCTGGTCATCTAAAAAATGTATTAAATGTCAGGGTGCGGAAAGTCTGCGTCATGTCAATCCTACTTTATTCAAAACGTTTCAAGAAAACTACAAATGCCAATTGAATTATACAGGCAAGTTGTTATAAACTATAAGCCGCTTCATAATAAAATTCTTTCTAATTCAGGTTCATCGGGTGGAATGGAAAAAGAGATGGTTCATGAAATGTTCTGTCGTTCATTAGCAAAATATAATACAACATATGTTTCTTATGTTGGTGATTGAGATGCTAGAGTACACAAATATTTGATCGATAATCCTCCATACCCTGATATTGATATTAAAAAACTCGAAGATACAAATCACTTTGCAAAAAGAATGTTCAATCGCATAATGAAAATCAAACGAGAAAATAAGAATAAGATTTTATGTGATAGCAAGAGATTTAGTGGCAAAGGTCGTATGACTGATGGTCAAGCTATTAAATTCAAGATATATTTTGCTAAAGCAATACGTGAAAATAAGACTGATCTAAATAAATTATATCAAAGTTCATGGGCAATATTCAATCATCATTATTCAACAAATGAAGAACCAATGCATGACTGGTGCGATCACAAATGGTGTAAGTACCTCCAAGCAAAGTCAATTGGTCAAAACTTTTCTTACTCCAAAATATCTATTCCACGAGCATGTTTAAAAATGATAAAACCGGCGTTTGAAGAACTATGTTCTGATATTAGTTTAGCACGTGTTGTGGGTGGTGGGTCTCAAAATGCTGATGAGGCCTACCACTCATTATTGTAGACTATGGTCCCAAAACATCGTTATTGTTCATCAACAACTCTTCGTATTGGACTTGGATTATCTACTATCATTTATAATGAAGGATATGACGCATTGAATAAACTATTTACAAGCATATTCTTGTCTATGGGCTATTATTCTACTCAATGCCTTCGTAAACTTGATGTTTTGAGAAACTCTCGTACTTCGCAAACTAAAAACAAGCATTTAAAACGTGCAAAAACAACAACAGTTGCTGCAAGTACTGCTTTAACTGGAAGTGATGGTGAAATTGCATATACCCCTAATGAAGAAAACCCTGATCCCATTGTAAACGATATTACATTAGAACTATCGGATGGTGACATTACTGATATATATGAAGCAGGTGGTTATGATTGATTATCGAAATATGATGACCGTTATCTCAGATTTTAAAAATACTAGTTACTTTATTACCATATCATTCATTAATCACATGTCATTTCCTAATTTCTGGTTTTTAAGGTCATTTAGATGAACCTGCTAATAAATTTTTTGTCGTGATATCTTCAGCCATAATGAATTCAAAGTGTCTTTTATTACTTAAGATGATAGAAAAACACTATTACTGGATGAAAAGTCATAAAATACACTTCTAAAAAGTATTTTGCGTTTTTATCAAAATGACATTTTTTGTTTTTACGTTTTCGTGCGTCCCAGATTTCTCCGCCATTTTGAAAGCTAGAAAGCTCGGGTTTGTTTCAAATCATAGCTAAGATCTGACACTACAACTTAACAGTGTCGGATTTCTCGATTTCATGATTGATGTCAGACGAAGAGAAAATGTTTGAGAACTTACACCCTACTAATTTCATATCGTGACATAGAAGTTCTTTAAAAACCAAACTACAGAAAAATTAAAAAATCCGACTCTGTTAAGTTGTAGCTTCAAGTCTTGGCTACATTTTAAAACCAGCTCGGTTTTCCTAACATTTAAAATGGCGGAGAAATCTGGGACGCACGAAGGCCTATGTTTTGAACCTTAATCTTAAGCTATCTATTGAAAAGCTCAAGATTTCAAGCTGAAATTTTTACCACGAGGTGCCCAGCCCAAGATACATCTACTCTGGAAGTTTCGTTAATATTAGATGTTCTAAGGCAAAAATAAAATTTTGGGTGGAGGCTGGGCCTTCATATCCTTTTCTTACAACTACTTCTGATTCATCACCGTCGATTGTTTTAATATATGTCATGAAGGAGGATGTGAGTGAGGAATCCAGTCTTCTCTTTACTCACATCCACACCCATTCCCATACTCCACAGCCACACCCACTCACACCTCGCATCCACACTTCGTGCAGTCAGCCGACTCAAAAGAAAAAGAAGACTCGACTTCTATCCGGTCCAAGGTCGACTAGAAAAGTCGGCTGACTGTACAAAGTGTAGTAGTCGACTTAACTAGAAAATTTTATTAATACCTATACAGTAATATATTAACAATAACTAAATATTCAACGTTAACATGAATCAAATTTTGAGGCTACACAAAAACATGAAGATAATTTTTGTTCAGAATCTTCTCTTGTATATTGACATAAACAGAAGGTCAAAATGTCACTTGCTTATTTCCAAATTTCTGATCAAGTTCAAGCAGCTATTATCATAGGAGCAACCGCACCTTGACGTCGTTGATAAAAAAAGAATTTTTGCGGCCATAATTCTGGTAAACATAGAAAACAAACAATTGGTAAAAATAAAACGACATAAGTAGTTAAATAGAAAAAATATGGTGCAACAGTACTACCAAAATGACTCATATTTGGTTGAATTTGTACAAAAGTAATCAGTGCTTGAGGAAAATTTATAGATAATGAAAGCATTGATATTGAAAATAATTGTATGATCATTTTTCGATATTTTTTCCAATGAAAATATCTTGTCGAAATACATTTTCTCCAAATCGTTCGAAAAACTAATGAAATAGTAAAAAATGCTTCCAAAATATTGCATAAAATTCCATTTAAAAAATAATCCCATGTATTGATCCATGGTATATCTTGATAACATGGATATAAACCGCAACCTAAATCATTCGAATAAAAAATATTTTCACATGGTGGAAATAAAATTACACCAACATAAAATCCAATTAGATAAATTGAAATAATTATTAAAGGACAATAATGTGTATAGAATATTTTACGTCTTGGACGAAGAAATTGTCGTCGATAGAATACGAGAATATGTCTTTCGAATGAAGCCCACGTAAGAAATACCTGTATCGCACCGTAAAATCCATAATCAATAAACCACCATAAAAGGCATACATTTGTTGAAAATGGAAATGAATTTCCATGATCCATGCGCAATCCATCAAGTAAAAATGAATTATCAATAACTAAAATAATCAAACATAGAAAAAGTAATATCATTACAACATGATTTTGTAATTGACGACGTAAACGTCGCTTAAATGTTAAATGATAAAGAAGATATATAGTACAAAATAACGATGGAATTCCAAACATAAGATATGTCCAAAATTGTACTTTAGCTGATGGAATAAGTTCTTCTTCATAATCATAATCATATGAATAAGTACTATTTTCAGTTTCATTGTCAACCATGATCAATATAACGACACGTTTTGTTTTTTTGTGACAATAAAATTTGTATGAAGAACAATATTTTCTTTTTTTGATCAAATTAATTCATTGATAAGTGCAGTGCCACGTGAAAGAATGGTCTAGAATCAAGAGAAAAAGAGTAAGAAACTATTCACATGAACTCTAATCAGATGAATACTCTTTTCTTACAACGTAGTCATATTGTTAAATATATTTGAGATATTCTGATGCCTAAAGTGAACAAAAAAAAGACATTTTTTTAAAAATTCTTTATCCAATGCTCTTTATGAAAAAGATCATATTTTTAAAAATATGTTATTAAACTTCTTAAAAACAACAAATGCAAGAATTTTCTAATTCAACATGTAATTGATTGGCTTTGTAATCAATAAAAGATTTTGATTTGAGTTGATGAGTTCTAGACAATAACTCATCTAGAAATATTGTGGATGTAGTTTGAGGTAAAATTTTTTACTGACAAAAAGAAAAAGAGATCACAGAGAGATAGTTTTGATATCAAAACTAAAGATGTGAAGGATCAAGTTTTGTTGATTCTCGATGTCAGTCTGATCCGAATCATAATTCTATTAAATTTGATCTAGTTCCATCTTAAAGAAGACTATTTCAGAATTTGCTCGCCTTAAATCTATAAGGGTGTGGATGTTCTATTTACTTACATTCATACTCACACCTACATTTACATCCTTTTTCTTTATTTTTCATAATGATAAAAGAACATTTTTCAATAGTAATGTATATCTGTAAACTATGAGCATTCATAGGAAAAGAAAAGGATAAAAGATTGCGAATAAAAACGCGCTGTCGGAATAAAAAATTGTGTTTGTAAGACGCTTTTAGCATTTTGCCCTTGAGAGAACGCATTTTTTCCGCAAGAAAAAACCGCATTTCTTTCTGTCAGGAAGACATTCAGCAAAAAAATCGTTTTTAGGCAACAAAAAACACGTTTCAAAAGAATACTAAAAGCGATTTCAGGATGCGTTGCATTTTTCCAAGAAGACATTCATAATTGTTCTTTTTTTTCATGAACAGTTTTTAGTACGCTATTTCAAACTTTCGAGTTTGCCAGTAGAAAGAGCATCAAAAGATACACATAGTTGACTTTTCTTATATTACGGTGTTTCGAGCATCTCCTATGACAAAAAAGTTCATAAAAAGACCGTCCATGAACGCATCCTGGAAATGCTTTTAGCATTGTTTTGAAACGTGTTTTTTGTTGCCTAAAAACGATTTTTTTCTGAATACTTTCCGGGCAGAGAGAAATGCAGTTTTTTCTTGTGGAAACAATACGTTCCCTTAAGAGAAAAAGACGTTCGAAAGTGTATTATGAATGTGTTTTTATCCGTTCTTTTTCATCTTTTTTTCCATGGATAATGATAATTGTTTAATGAGAAGGAAACGAAACATTAAAGAAGATTCATGCCGACTCGACTTATCTCTTTCTTAATTATATTATACTTTCTATTGTTTTGAATAAAGTGCTCGTTTCTGCTTGAAGTTTTGTTGCTAACGAGGGAATCTCTCCAGGTATAAAATCGCTTTTCGCTCGAGCCTATTGCCATTAGATAGGGCCTTAGTGAGTAAACCCCTCTCCGTGATAGAAGACCCTCCCATATTAGAAACCTTCCTCCCTTATTACAAGCCTCCTCAAGAAGGGTCAATGTGAAAGATGTATTAGAAGCTCCCTCATTTAAAAAAAAATTTTGAAACTTTTTATCATAAAACTTTCAAAATTCAAGATCTTATGATAAGAATTTGTTTGATTCTCTTAGTTACCAGCATAAAAATCTTAAAATCTCCTAGAAAGTCGTTTGAACAACTCTTAAAAATCCTGAAAATCTCTAAAATTCTATGAAATTTTTTTCATCTAATAATAATAATAATAATAGTGATTTAACAGGAGTATATAACATTATTGTTTAAATTTAATACAACGAAACAGAAATTTTTTTTTGTTCAAATTTTTCTTACTATTTTATTTTATATCGACGTTTTAAAGTATAAATCTTCATTGCCGAGATATAAAATGAGATTGTTACAAAAATAGAAAATTTTATATAGAACAAAATACGAACAAAGAGAAGAACGAGAGGCATTAATTAATCTCTTTTTATATTTTATAAATGTACTTATAATTCATTTCTACTCATTATAAATGTCTCTCTTTCTTCTCTTTGTTCTTATTTTGTTCTATATAAAATTTTCTATTTTTGTAACAATCTCATTTTACATCTCGGTAATGGAGATTTATATTTTGAAATGTCGATATAAAATAAAATAATAAGAAAAATTTGAAAAACGAAATTTCTGTTTCTTTGTATTAAATTTAAACAATAATGTTATACGCTGCTGTAAAATCATTATTATTATTTTCAAATTTATTTTTCATAAATACACAAAATTTTTCATCTAAAACTATTGAAAAATTTCAGGACTTAATATAGAAGCCCTCTCCGAAAATTTTGGATGGTCGGCCGTTTAGAAGCTCCCGGGCGCTTCTAAACTGAGAGGGAATTCAATGAAAAAGTCCATTAGGGTTTCGGTGCATGGGACTTCTCTTGTCGAGTTATGAGTGTTTTACTCAATTTTTGATCTATGGGCATGGCATTTTCAAAATAACTCAATGATCGAATTTCAAGCTGAAATTTTGTTCATAGATAGATATTATGATCACTAGAAAGTTCTCAAAGTTTGAGTCAAAATGAACTCATCCTTACCGAGATATTCATATTTTAAAGAAACACCCGTTTGGGAGCTGTGTTTCAAAATAGGGACATTTTCATGACAAGCTGATATCTCGGCAAGGATGAGGTCGTTGTGGCTCAAACCGTGGGAACTTTGTAGTGACCATAATATCTATCTATGAACAAAATTTCAGCTTGAAATTTGATCATGGGGTTTTTTTCAAAAATGCTATCTCCGTATACCAAAACTTGGGTGAACCACTCATAACTCAACAAGAGAAGGCCATGCACCGAAACTCTTATGGATTTTTTCACTACTCACTAAGGCCCATCTAATGGAAATAGTCTTGAGCGAAAATTGATTTTACACCTGAAGAGGTTCCCTCATAAGTTGTTACTTCATTGTCATCTTCTCGTGCTCTCATTCAATGAAAAGCTATTCGTATTATCCTGTTAAATTTGTTGAAACATCAACATTTATTCAAGTTAAACTTTTCAATACGCGTCCATCCATTTCCCATTCTAAATAGTTTATTCTGGATAAAGGTGAATGTAACATACTAAGTGCAAATCAATCGTATCGAGTGACACTAGAGTCGAAAAGACAAATCTCTCGTACTAGATATCTTAGGCATTCAACATGTAGAATTGACTAAGCTGTACTTGTGACCCAACGGCCTGAAGCCACGGCACGTATAGCTGGTCAATTTCTTTTCCGTATATATTTAAGCTGAAGAAGATGATCCAATCGGCGTTATGCCATGGCATGTCCGGAACAACTTTTTTATTTTAGGCTCGATCGTGTCAACTTACAACGGCGTTTAAAGTGCCCAAAAATGACTATAAAAAATGTTTTAACTTTATTTTATTGTATTCTATTTAATTGTTTTGTTTTGTTTTGTTTTGTTTTGTAACATTTTACTTTGCTAGAAAAAATACATATATGTTCAACTCGCCACTATATAAATAACAGTCGTCTCTGAGAGAGATCGACATGAAATTTTATTATTGAAAACTAACGGATAGCACATAAGAATAGCTAGTTTTTGTATTTGCTCTCTGAAACATTCTTTTCAAAATCAAATACATCAGAGAAACTAGACCTCTACTTGGCCGAAGGCCGGCTAGAAAATTCGGCTGACTGCAGAGCCTGTAAAATATCGAAATCTGATCCTATACGACATCTACCATTTCTAAACCTAAGACTTGTGTAAAGAAAATCATAATGAATCTGAATCATAGATTTCCATATCAGGAAGCTCTCAGCTGTTCATTATCGCTCTTCATATCTCATCTGTATAAATCATGAAGAGATTTTTCTAAACGTTTGAGACTCCTTCATGGATGAATTTAAGCTATGTAAGACGATAATTAAAGTATATATGTACATAAGATCTGAGATATCAATGGTCTGATTAAGACTGAATCATGTGTAGCCATATAAGGAAACTATCAACTATTAATTATTATTTTTGACACTATTTATATCTCCTGAGCACCGCCAAATTTCGAAAAATGGATTTCAGATGTGTACTCGTCACGTTCTCAGGATCTCGCGAAGCCTTTATTTGACTGAACATGATACTCAGGAGCTGAGAACGAGCGGCTGACTTGAATCGTGACTTATGTGTTGAGAAGAAGAAGAAGAAGAATTTACCATGGCAACTAATCGAGTGAAAAGCAATAAGTCGGCTCTGTCTGTACTTCGTGCAGTCAGCCGACTTAATAATAGAATTCTATCTGCGTGTTAACTAAAAGGGTGCAAAACATTAGTACTGCATAAAGCTATAAAATCCTACTAGGAATATGGAAAGAAAAGTAGTCATGAAAACAACTAAACATGGATCTGCTTTCTTTAAAAGAGAACATGAGCCAGGCACTGAAGTGAACTTTATTTTTTATATTTGAGACTTATTGAAGGAATTGCTAGTGAATCGAATGAAGGGAATTATATTCGATTCAGTTTCATTCTCTGGTAATAATCAATTATTGTACCAACGAATAGGACTATGACCACATCTGTCGTGTTTCACAAGTAGCAGTCTGAGTCTCATGAGTACTACACTTTGGCTCCACAGCGGCTTCGCTGATAAGTTTTTGTAACTAAAAGGGCTCTCTGAGAGAACTGAAGCGATTTTGAAAATTGGAGGAAGTATTTTCACGATTTTTGAAGCTTATATATAGGCTTGAACTCATCGATTTGAAAATTTTTAGCTGAAAATCCCAGAAATAGACACGTTTCGGGACAAAAAAAACTGATGAAAATTTTCAGTTCTCAAAAAAAAACTTAAAAAAACGGGGGGGCTTCTATTATGGGGGAAAGGGGGGGGGGGGGGTTAGTCATGATTTTGGCATCCACTTTTACGCAGATTTGTCCACAAAAAAAGCAATATTATGATATAGTTTATAATTCCTGATTTTTTTAAGAAAATTTTCTGTCTGCTTTCCTGATTTTGGAACCTATACCGCTGCGACCCCTGAATATATTAAAAATATGCCATTGTGATATGATTTGTTCTGGGTTTAAATGAAAAAATCCATTTCTAAAACTTCTTTAGGGTTTTTCAAAACATGGTTTCTAGACAGGAAAATTGAAATAACTTCCCCTCGGTTCGAAGTATCACCGATGTTTTTTCCTTTGTTTTAAAAGTCTTTATTAGAGCTAACTTTTTATCGGATGGATTTTAGATACTAGATTCCTGGACTGAGAAACATGGAATTTAATGTCGTGGAGCGACATTTTTTTATGCTCATTCTGTACACTATGTCCACAAAAATGGTTATAAAAATGAGTGAAAGGTAGTTGTAAAATTCTGTCCGATGAAAAGTTGAGCATAGAGGCTAGCTTTAATTTGAAATGAGTCCGAGCTCTGTACTTCTGCTGATGACGGAGTTATTTCGATTATTCTGGAAGGTAGGAAAACAAGCCAGAAGTCCGGTCTAGTCAAACATATCAGGCTGAAATTTTGTACCGCAAGCGTTTCTCACTAAGATCAATCATTTCTGAAAATTTCAGCCCAAACGGTCGATTCCAAATGGGAAATCATTTTCGAAGGAGTCCTTAAGTCATTCATAAACATAGACAATAAGAAATCTTTTATTTCACTATTTTACGATAAATATATAGTAAATATTTATTAAATTATTATATCACAGAAAGACATAAGTGAATTTCAAAAAAACAAAATTTTCTACAATATTGTATTACATCCATCCAACTGGGTAACCTCTTGCTAAATTTTCCATTTTTAACCAATTATATAATGGTTGAAAAAAATCTAACATAGCTTGTGATTCTAATTTATTTTCTCCTGTGAAATTTTCTAAAATTTCTGGCCATGATTTTGAAGCTCCCATAGCTAACATTTCTTTAAATTTTTCTCCAACATATTTATTACCATATATATCACACATATGTAATCGTTTTGTAACACCTTGTAATCGACACATAGCACGATGAAATTGAAATTGAAGAATATGAGCAAAAAAATATCGTAAATAAGGAACATTTGATGGTATATGATATTTTGCACCAGCATCAAAATTTTTTTTATCATTTCGAGGTGCACCTGCCATTATACCACCATATTCAATACGTAATGCCCACCATTTAGAATTTAATTCATGTTCACGATCAATTTCATTACGAAAAAGTAAAAATCGATATTTATCCATAACATAACTAAATGGTAGAAAAGTAACTTTTTCTAAAGCTAAACGAAATAGATAATTGATTTCGTAATGTAAATTCACATTTTCTTCATCAAGAAAACCCAATTTTATTAAATGTGCTGGTGAAACTAATAAAATATTTAAAAAAAACTTCATATCAAAAGACAATAAAACAAAACAACTTACTTGCAAACATACCAATTGTATCTCCAATAGCTTCCTGAAAACCTGAATTAGCTCCACTTTGATAAACAAATGGTTGTTTTTCACTATAAGCCATATAATATTCAATATGACCCATTTCATGATGAACTGTATAAAAGTAATCATCATTAATTTCTGTACAAATTTTTACACGATAATCATCATGATATCCCATATTGAATGCAGATCCATGACAGACAACATTACGATCAGTAGGTTTTTCAAACATACTACGAGCCCAAAACTTTGGTGTCATTGGATAAAGACCAATTGATGTAAAAAATGATTCAGCCATTGTATATAATTGATGAATAGAAATTTTTTTTTCAATTAATACTTTTGTTATATTAATAAGTGGAGCATCTGGATAAGGAATAACATCATCTAAACGATCGTGCCATGTTTGAGCCCACATATTACCTATAAAGTTTTTCAAAATTGAATTAAGATATATATGAATAATCAAAACAAAAAAAAAACCAGCAATTTACCGAGAATGTGAGCTGGAATAGGTCCATTACAATCAAAACGATTTTCATATTTTGAACATAATCGACCTCGAACATATGCATGTAATTGTTCATATAATGGCATAATATTTTTTAAAAGTTGATCAATAATACTTTCAAATCCGGTCACATTACCGATTCCATAACCTTTAATCCAATATTGCTAACAAAAAAATAAAATAAAATAATAAATAAATAATTATAGGAGTAAAAATTTGACTCCTCCTACAGACTTTTTAATTCCATAGAAATTGTTCTAAGAGCTTTTTATTTGTATATTTCAAGCAGATCAGTCATAGCTCAGCTCTCTGCATAAACCTTTGAGCTTCCTCTACAAATGTCACAGTTCTATAGTACAGACAAAGAAAAGACTTAATTTTTAGTTTCAAACAGTGGCAGAGCTCCTTTCTCCCTACAAATTTCTCTGGCTCAACCACAACAGACCAAGCTGAGTTTCAAAATAGGCCAGGTCAAAGCTGTTAGCTTCTATGTGATCTAATATTATTTTCCCTAGTATACCTTGAAACATAAGATGGCGCCACAAGCTTATGATTTTTTGAAGGTATGAGTTATTCCTTCACACACAGTCACTTACACTTGCATGGAACAAATTCATTTTAATCCCATTTATCGCAACATCCTCATCTTTCTGTAGTGCTGTGTGTGAAAATTACGTCAATGAGTGCTCAACATGTAATTAAAGTAAACTTCAATTATCTTAAATAGTACTGATATATTCAAAAATATTTCGATAAAATCCAGTGTTTTTTTTTTATATGAGAAATATTTTTGCTGATTTATCTTTACGTTTCGCACATGAACTTGTCATTATATGATCTTCATGAGATTAAATTAAGTAAATGACTGAAACTAGAATGATACATTTTTCTTAGTGTCAAATCGCTTTTAAGTCGAAACTATGTGTATTATATAGGTTCTAATGAGCTATGAATATCCTGAAAATAGTTCGAACTAATAGTTCATTACTGCCAAGATACTGTATTTTTTGAGCAGAATGTTGTAGTCCTACTCAGGAAAACTGGCTTTCGAATTTCGACTGGCGATAAGTCTTAATGAAAAAAATTTATTGTAAAAGTTTCAGACATTTTGATTTCTTCTATTCTAAGGATACGGCTATGATAAAAGCATGTTTTTCACTCCGCTTATGTAAAACAGCTAATTCCGATGTTCTTATTTCAGAATATATGCAATTAAAAAATCTGAAATTTTCACAATAAACTTCCATTATTAAGGTCCATCTCATGTCAAAATTCGGAAATTAGCTTTCCTAATGGGTACCACAACGTTCTACCATAAAACATAGTACCTTGGCAGCAATAAGCTATTAGTCTGCACTCTTGTCAGTGTATTCATAGTTCATTAAAACCTACATGATGTATATAATCTTGACTCAAAAAATCAATTTCACACTTAGAAACCTACTCCTCATTAGTGGATTTGGAAAAAAAACAAAAGCATCAATCAGCCTGGTTTGCTCGATTGATCAGAACAGAAAAAAATGATCTGTAAACTTACAGCTAGATCATGATATCCATTTTCTTTAACATTTTTATTCAATAAATCAATATAAGGTAAATAAACTGGACGAATTTTATTTCCACATTCATCATGCCAACCTTTCCATGCCCATAATAAACGATCATAATCTTTTTCAATTTGCATTAATCGTTCTAAATATGGTGCAAGTGCATAACATTTCTTTTTATTATTTAATTCACAAACTTTTGTTGTTGAATAAATATCTTCTAATTGGCTACCTAATTTCGAAATTCTTTTTACATTATCATCATCATTATTACTAGTTGTACTTGATGCTAAACCACCAAATATACGTTTTAAATCATAATTTTCTGAATATTTCATATATTCATTAAATTTTTTTGCTATTGGTAATACTAAACGACTAAATGGCGATTGAATAAGATTTTGAGCAGTTATTGCTTTTTGATTTTCTTCAGTTATATTTGTCATATAATTCCAATGGAGATAAATATCTATCTAAATATATAGAATAAAAACAAATAATAAATTAATGAAAATATATTTCTTATCTTACTTGACTATATCGTTGTACTATATAAAGATACCATTTTAACCATTTCTTAGCAATAATTTCATTTGAATAATCATGAATAACAGGCATTTTTTTAATATCTTCTTCATTTAATTTATTCCATAATTCAACATTAACATGATCATTAGGATCAACTTTAGTTTCATCATTATTATTTTCTATATTATGATTAATTGATATTGGTTCTTCAAAATCATATGTAAAATATTTGTGCAAAATATTAATAATAATACTTTCGAATTGTTGTTGATTATAATAATTTTGTTTTCGATTTGATATTGAGAATTGAAATGAAGAAATAAGTAAAATAATAATAATCAAAAAATTCTTCATTTTTTTCTTTGATCAAAATCTAAAACAATAATTTTTCAGAAAAAAAAAACAAATAATATTTTGACTGGTTTTTTTTTTGTATCATTGTAATAATATATACATATCGTTATGAAAGACATTTTACATTCACCATGTGTCTTTGTTTTCATTGTATACAATCCTATAGAATGGAGAGAAAAAGAAAAACGAAGTAAATATCAAAATGTATATGATGTATTTCAACCAATGTGCTATTTTTCTTGTTGCCTTTCACCAAACAATAATACAAACCATTATTTGTTTACATACACTTTAAATAGAAAAGTAGAACATTCTTTTTCACGTATTTAATCGTATCATAAGTACAGTGATGACTTCTCATTCGACATCAGAAGTTGAATCTCAAAAACAATTTTATGAACAAGCAAGTAAACATCTTAAAATCTTTAAATAGTAGATTTCGAGAAAAGATAGTAATCATGCAATTCATGAATGAAGAGATTATTCTTCGTCATCTTACGAAGAAGTGTTCAATAGATTTCGATTCACGTTTTACATCTTGGTATTGCATTTCTTTTCTTGTACAAAATACTGATTTGAAAACTTTACTATATAATGCAAAAATTGATTAACCGATGTTACGATATGAAGCGATAAAGAATGTTTAGAAATATATTCATGTTGAAACCATAACTTCTCAAAAGAAATACTTTTTCGAATAATATACAGCTACTTGATGATTAAGTAGCTAATTGTTTTGTAACAACTTTTCGTTTACAGCAGTATTTCATATCGCAATTTAAATATTATGATAATTGTTTAAAAGAGTTAGTTGGAAATAAATGTATACAGTTATCATATGATATAAATATCTAATTCACTTCTAACAAAATTTCATGTTGGACTTCTTTTTATAACCAGCAATTGAAAGTCTACTACTACATAGAAATCATTTTACTTATTTAAACATTTTCATACATATCTTAATTGATTTGATAACTTATGATAAGTAGGTAAAAGACGTATTCAATCCTTGAAATGATCTTTGTTTGAAATAAAATAATTAGAGTGAATGAGAGTATGTGAGTATTTATTAAAAGAACTAAAAATTGTATGCTGATCTAAATACTTGCTACTAATAAGATATTATTTTTAGTGAAAATTAATTATAGTTAAAAAATAATCAGAACAAGAAGAATGAAGAATAGGATTGACAAATATAATGATTTATTCAAGATAAAAATGTCGATTATCTTGATTTTTTCTAGTTGCTGTTTGTTTATTAGTCAGTATAGTTTTATCGATGATTGCCATTATTTTCATCACTACATCGCTTGAACAAAATTTTTCTTGTTATAGATCTTCTTTCATAATTTGTATCTATTTTTTGTGATAGAGGATGATATATTAAAACAATAGATGTGGATGTGGAGTGTATGGATATCGAAGTCCTCATTTCACTGACACTCTTTTTAAGACATATATTCAAATAGGAAAAATATCAATTCTTCGATTCACTTACATAAATTTTATAAGCGAATAAATGGCAAACAATAGTATAGCAAAAAAAAAAGTTGCTTACTTAAATATAGGAGAATCTACATATTTCAAGCCGAGGAAACTAATATATATGTTGGAGGATTATATATCGATTTTTTCATGAAATAATAAGCGCCTGTTCAAGAAATTCAATAAAAACAAAAAATATTTATCTTCAGTTTGAGGTTGGAAGTTCATTTTTTTGTGAGGTATCGTTTCTAACTTTTAGAATGAGGTGAAAGATGAACGTTCTAAAGATAGAAGTTTGCTTCAATCATATTATCTGCGATTTTCCGGCCATGGAGTTTCATCGACTGCCACTCGTTGGAGTATAAGAATGATTTCTTCGCTCATTCGAAGATACTCATTATTATCATCAGTCATACTTTGATCAAGATCAAAGCAAATTTCGAGTAATTGAACAAAATATAAATGCATTAATTCATCGTCATTCTCAGTCCATTCCATCGATATGAGTATAGCAGCATATAAATCGTTCTGTTCTTCATTGTTAAAGACCAATAAACATTCATGAATTGCATTGTACTGTTGCAAAGAAGATGTTTTATGTATGAATTGACTAAGAATCATAGGCCATGAAGGAAAAGACTTTGATTTGAGACAATGATGAAGAATTTCAACAAAAACACAAACAGTCCAATCTACACTTGCTTCGATTCGACGATGGTTCGATGTGCGAAATGTCACTGTTAGTCCTTCTAATCGTAATAAGTGCTTATTAATCAGATCGTGAAGTGCAGTTTCCATTGTCACACTAGGCAAACCTTGTATTGATAGTAATTTTCTTTGACGTGTCTGTAGAAGTGCTGTAGTAAATAACCATGGTAAACTTAGAATTGGTGCTCGTTCCAATCCATTTTGTCCACTGTAACATTCTCGATACAATGCAACAGCTACAGCATTGTGTATTTTTTGACATCCATCACAAAAGTTTTCGAAAGCTGTATTTGCATTACAAGTATTTCCAGTGTCCGAACAGAAAGATACTAAACGTAAGAAGAAAGCCTCACGTGTACGTACAACGAGTTGTTTGAGTTGATTATAAGCTGTATCTTCAAGTTCTCCACCCGTAGTATTCGTTGATTTTCGACACCACAGATCACTTTCATGTGAAAGTCCATATAAATTAAGAATTTCAAGCATTTCTTGCCGATAGACATAAAATAATTGAGATGCAATTGTTGATATTTCTTGATCTTGTCTGGATGAAGTTGTATTAAGAAGAGATGAATCTAGTGTAATTATGTTTTTTTGACTATCCTCAGTATTTCCTTCTTGTTCTTGTTCTTCTTCATCATCTATTTCATCATCTTCAGGAGTTCGAACTTGTAAATGACGTAAATGACGATGTCGTCGAAGAAGTCGATTCCATCCAGGTAACATTCGACGTGATGAACGATAGAGTTTTCCTACAGATAGTTAAGAAATTTATAGAATATTCTCTTATCATAATACAAGATTTTGGTTCATGAAAAATTTTATACAAGGGAAATTTCAAGCTGCTTGCAATTTGCATTACACTTCAAATTTTTTTTTATTCTATTCTAAAATACTTTTGAAATCCATCGTCAAGATCAAATCCACTAATTTGATGTGATGCTGGGCAATCATCTTGCTGAGAAAAGACAATGACGTCTTTGAGATGTTTTAATTCTTCGTGATTGACAACAGTAAATGTTCGAATATCTCCCGGATGATAACAAGGATTTTTTGTGACAACAACCTTACAATTATGAAGAATTGATGTCTTTTCACCTTTGTTATTAGTGTCTTTATCTTCATGATCATTAAGTCGAGTGTGTTGAATAAAAACTTCATCCAGTTTTAACACATTGTACTCATCTATAATACCAAACATATTTCGAGCTTTGTTGCGTGAAACACGAATACGTGTTTGTCGAAGTAATTCTCGCATTGAAGTAAGACAGGCAGCTATCAATAGTTGTCGAAAGAATGGTTCACGAACAAAATCAATTTTTGCACCATAGGGTAAAAACCAATAGGGTAATTTTTCGTCAAGTAAATTTCTGGCATCATTATTTCTTAATAGAGCTCGAATAAGAGTTAAATGATTACGCTGTTGAAGAATAAGAAAGACAGCATCGGATATTCGTCGATAGGATAGAAGAAGAACATCTTGTCGATTAAGATAGAGCGATCGAGATGCAGAAATTTTACATACTTCGAAACAGGGTGTGGGTGTGGATGGCTGGGGGTGGGGGTGGGTGTGGGTGTGCGCATTGGTGATTTAGGGTGTAGATCTTTCCTTCACAGCTACTCCACTCACACCCACACCCCACACTCACGATAATTAAAGTATATATGCACATAAGATCTGAGATATCAATGGTCTGATTAAGACTAAATCATGTATAACCATATAAGGAAACTATCAACTATTAATTATTATTTTTGACACTATTTATATCCCCTGACCACCGCCGAATCTCGAAAAATGGATTTCAGACGTGTACTCGTCACGTTCTCAGGATCTCGCGAAGCTTTTATTTGACTGAACATGATACTCAGGAGCTGACAACGAGCGGCTGACTTGAATCGTGACTCATGTATTGAGAAGAAGAAGAAGAATTTGGCATGGCAACTAACCGAGTGAAAAGCAATAAGTCGGCACTGCCTGCACTTCGTGCAGTCAGCCGATTTAATAATAGAATTCTATCTGCGTGTCGACTAAAAGGGTTCAAAACATTAGTACTGCATAAAGCTATAAAATCCTACTAGGAATGTGGAAAGAGAAGTAGTCATGAAAACAACTGAACATGAATCTGCTTTCTTTGAAAGAGAACATTAGCCCGGTACTGAAGTGAACTTTATTTTTTATATTTGAGACTTATTGAAAGAATTGCTAGTGAATCAAATAAAGAGAATTATATTCGATTCAGTTTCATTCTCTGGTAATAATCAATTATTGTACCAACGAATAGGACTATGATCACATCTGTCGTGTTTCATAAAAATTTACAGAATGAAAATTTTAAGATATTTAAAATTTGTCGAATCGAATTTTTCATTCTCCTGCCTTTCGAACATTTCCTATTGAAAATTTTATCAGCTAAGTCTCATCGTTAGCTTATTTTATTTTATTCAATAAGCGCTCGATATAAGCTTTTTTCGATGGTCATAGGAGACATCATAGCAAAAATTGATGAAGTATCATCTATATAAGATTCAACGGTATTTAGATAAATAAAATTTATATTAGAAGAGGATCAGTTTCTTTGCTATCTGGTAATGGTTCTTGATCAAAATCCTGCTTGTCTTTTGTTGATTTCATATTTGCTAACATTCGAAGATATTCAGCCTCAGCTACACCTGTTTGTTCGACGAGTGAAGCAAAATGAGAAGTAGAATTCGAGAGAAGAACTTTGGGTGAATCGAATTCGAGCAATTCTCCATTACCAAGAACCTTCAAGACAGATAACATTGAAAGAGAAAAATTTCAATTTGAATTATCTTACCAGAATACGATCACTATCGATCACTGTTCGTAAACGATGAGCTACAGTAAGAACTGTACATTCTTTGAATTTTTCACGAATAGCTCGTTGAATCAATTCATCAGTGCTATATATATTATATTTCATTAATCAACAACTTTAATGAAGATTTATTTTACTTACACATTATCAACATTGGCAGTGGCTTCATCGATTACAAGAATTTTACTCATTTTTAAAATAGCTCTTGCCAAACATACGAGTTGTTTTTGTCCAACACTCAAATTTGAACCACCTTCACTCACTATTGAATGAAGTCCATTTGACATTCGATCAACAACTAATGTTTTTAATTGTACCTTAAATAAGTTTAAGTTAAGAATTATTAAATAGAATATATCATAAAGACCTGTTCAAGTGCACGCCAAATTTCTGCATCAGAATATTCGTTGAATTGATCGAGATTACTTCTCATAGTACCTGTAAAAAGAATAGGATCTTG
The DNA here is from genome assembly GCA_905250125.1 of Rotaria sordida. NCBI lineage: Eukaryota > Metazoa > Rotifera > Eurotatoria > Philodinida > Philodinidae > Rotaria > Rotaria sordida. The sequence goes on from CAJNOL010003701.1 coordinate 19,761, forward strand.
TGGAATGATGGAAATATGACGTCGAACATCATCCAAGCCAATTGTCGCAATATCAATATTGTCGATTTTAATATGACCATTAACAAGTGTTCCCATACGAAACAATGTTTGAATCAATGAACTCTTTCCAGCACCTGTTCTTCCTACAATGCCCACTTTTTCACCAGCTTCAATTGTCATTGAAAGATGATGTAGAGCAAGTGATGATTGGTTATCAGATGAATGAGACATAGAAACATTTTCGAATACGATTCTACCATGAGATGGCCAATTTGACGGTGGTCGACGATTTAGTGGAACTTGTGCTGGAGGTTCTTGATCAAGAGAACAGTAATCGAGTACACGTTCGACTGATGTCATTCTTGTTTCCAATTCAACTGATGATCTACAATAATTTGTAATCGAAATGAGATTTGTTCCTTTAGTCATTACCTAATCGCCCATTGTAGAAGTCCCATTAGATTGAGACTATACGAGAGTGTCATGGCAATATCAGCAGTTGACAAATATCGATATCCAGTAACGCGTACAATCACTGAAAATATTGTAACTAGAGCAATGAAACTAAGTGCAACCCAATCGAAGCGAAGTGCAGCCCAACGATTAGTAGCAAAGATAAGATGATTTGC
>CAJNOL010003702.1:0-20368 GCA_905250125.1 Rotaria sordida
TCCACAAGTATTATCATGTCTTAAACAAGACTTTAATAATATAATCAGTATTTTAAGAATGTATTAAACATGCATTTATTTTAAATTTATTTGAATTATTTAGAAATACAATTCTTAACAACTCACATTTAGATTATATAAAAATTTTAGTATACTGTTTGGATTATCGGAAGTAAAATAGCATGTAAAAAAACCTTTAAAATTATATATAATAATAGAAGAAATTATTCAATTAATAAAACTAATAAAAAAAAAACGCTGTCATCTAAATGTATTTCTTTACAAATGAATACATGACTTGTACGTGATGTATAATCTATAAGACTAAATAAATTATGTACATAGGTATATATATCACTTTGTGCAAATCAAAAAATAATAATTGATAATATGTTATTATTGATATTAAATATTCAACATATAATTCATGACGATGGTATTTATATTGATGATCATCATGTTTCTTGTGCGCATAATCAAGTATATTCAGAATATATGTCTATTGTAATAATAATAATCGTATACAAAAAATAATAGTAATAATTTAAAAATATTCACTTAAAATAGTTAAATATGAAAATATATCAAGACGGTATACAATTTCATCATGAATTGATGATTGACGAAAATCATTTAGAATTTTTTCGAAATTATTTAGCTAAAATCAAATGATAGATCTTATAAAAACATAGAAATTTTAAAGTCAAATGCTTTTCTCTAGTTCATTATTAATTAATGAATTGCAGGAAAGTTTTCTTCTCAAATCAATGAGTGATATGTTACTATCATATAGATTATGATGAAAACTTAAGCTCTTTTGACTTTGATAGAAACTAGATTTTATCCGTTCAGTTAGTTTCTTCTTTCTAAAGTTTCAAATCGAAAGTTTTAAATCAATCATCCTGGTACTCGTTACAAAGATGACGAGTTTTATTTTAATAATCTATCCTAGAAACATTATATTGATCTGAACAATTTTGGCACAATTTATTTCTCTCTACTAAACGATTGCTAACAAATGATTAATATTTCATCCGATTTGAACGTGTTTTGTCGAAAATCTGTTTTTAACTGCTAGATAGAAACATTCTATGAATATTTCAATCGAAAAAAATTTTTCAATGAAAATAAAAGATAATTCGATGTAAAATAGAAGGTTTTATTTCAATGTAAATGGTTAATTGTTTAAAATAAGCCTAAGGTTATTTCGATAAATAGTTAACTGCTAGAAATAAAATATCTCTATTAGAAAATGATTCGTTTATATTATATTTGAATATTTGGTAAAGAATTGATTATCGAAGGGCTCTCTGTTCTTTTTCGTCGTTTCGTTATATAATCATAATATTGAAAAAAAAGAGTGCCCTTGGCATCATTTAATGGAAAGCATTCTTTTATTGAGAGATTAGCAAATGAGAATTATTTATCTGATGATAATCGATCAAATTCCGAACAACGATCAAGTCTTGCAACGTACTCTTGGATGAGATTTTCATTTTTTAATTTAAATAAAAAGACAACAACTTATTCTATATAATTTTTTTTTCAATATATATATATTTATTTTAATTAACATTTTAAATAATCGATTTATATAATAAGATGTTTATCTTGTTTTTATTATTATAATTGTAATTCTATTGAATATGGTTATATTATAATACTAATAGATTTATTTATATTAGAGATTCAAAAATAAAATAGTATATAGAATTGATATATTCTATTTGAAAATAAAAATAAATCTCATTTATTATCTTCATTTATGTTTGGTTTATTTCGATTTAATAAAATAGTTTTTTAATATTGAAATAAGGGGAAAAAAACTGATAAATTATATTCGAAAGATATAATATATTCAAAGAATTATTTTCAATAGAAATCGAAATAACTCGATCAACTTAACATATATTATACGAATGGAAGATATTTATTGAAATAAATCAATTATCTTTGCACTTATTATATATTTATTTATTCAAATTTAAAAAAAAAGCGAACTCTTAAATAAATAAATGAAATCTTATATTAATATAATAGATCATTTCAATGGTTAGACTAATATTGATAGACATAAGGTTTTATTCAATTTATTTATTTTAATTTAATTGAGTTAATCCTTTGCTGGTGTTGTTTTTTTGTTAAAAATTTTTCTATAGTCTTATAATGAAATTATTTTATGTTATTATTGTCCAGTTAAGATAATAATTATATATTATTGTTTCTTCATTAAAAAACTCTTTATTTAGAAATAAAATATCATTTGCTTTGAAGAATATTCAAATTCCAAAAAAGAATTTTTCAAATGTGACCAAACGTTTTATATTATTTAAATAAATTTAAAGAGTAGTTTTCATATTCGTAGAATTAAAAAAAACCAAACTTTCATATTAAATCTTTATTGTTGTTTTTTCAAAGCTAATTTAAATAGTTAACTATCTCCTTACATCTGGTCAAAAATGCGTTATTCATTATATAAATCGATTTCTAGATGAATCTATATTGATTATCTTATTATATATAAAGATTGACAACGAAAATTATTTATTATTTTAATAATCTATCCTAGAAACATTATATTGACCTGAACAATTTTGACACAATTTATTTCTCTCTACTGAACGATCGCTAACAAATGATTAATATTTCATCCGATTTGAACTTGTCTTGTCGAAAATCTATTTTTAACTGCTAGATAGAAACGTTCTATAAGACGAAATAATGATAAAATAGTTCGAATTATCGATTAAAAATTTCTAAGGAAATAAATTTGATCGATCCTTATAAAAATGTTTTGAAAATAAATTTGTTTGAATAGAATATTTATCGATATGGTTAAACAAAGAAATTCGAAAATAAAAAATGAAAATATTTTGTTTCTTTATATTTATTAATATAGAAGTGATGATGTATCTGATTATTACAATCGAGTTCGTTATATTCGAGATTCTTGTAAAGTATTGTCTGATCTTTGGAAAATAAATAAAGATTTTGTAAGTTAAATAAAAGTATTGATAAAGATGTATCAAAATCATTGAAAGAATTTCGTTTGAGTGATGTTGCACGTTGTTATCGTCCTCCATATAGAACAAATGGTACTTTATCGATTTTAAATCAAACAGTTGATGATTTAATTCAAATACATGATTTTATTGATTCAAAAAGAAAAGAATGGTTTGAACAATTTTAAAAAATTATTGGACAAGCTAGAGATAAACAAGTATTTATTTATTTATTGATTTATTTTTAATAAAAGTCAACTATTCGTCAAACAATGACTGAACTAAGAGATAATTATGAAAAAGCTCAACAAAAATTAGAAACAGCTGATGCCAATTTAAAAAGTTTCTGTTTTTATTATTTAAAATAAAAAATGTTTTAATGATTCTTTGATTTGTTCTACTTCTCATTTCAAAATATAATGTGCTCCATTGGTTTTTTTGAATAACTTTTGATAGGAATATTACACAGATCTTCGGCTTTCACCATTCAAGAGAGAAGATCCGGAACCTTCCAAAATTCTCGCCAAGAAGTTATCCAATTAGCTGATGAAATTTTGATATATTTCGATTGCTTTGGATCTTCTCTTTTAAATGGTAAAAACCGCAGGTCTCTGTAATATTCCTATCAAAAGTTATTTAAAAAACAACGGAGCACAATATATTTTGAAATGGATAGTAGTTATTATCGTTAAGAAAAGAAGTCAGAAATACTGCGTTTCTAAATGTTTTGCTTTCACTTTACTTATTACAGATAATAAGATCATTTTTCTTATCGTTCAATATGGGTAAGGTAAATGAATATATAGTAAAAAAATAATTTGTGTTGCTTTATTTTTTTTTTGACGAATTTTCTTATATTTTTTGTTCCTAATGCAAACAATTGAATGTCAATTATTATTAGTATAAAATGAGTTTTACTTATTTAGAACTCGACAACAAGATTTCTATGATCAATATTCATTATCATACAATGATTCACATTATTGACCTGGAAATAATTCAAATTCATATGATTTTTATGGTTCAACATTCATCTCATACACTTTTACAACAAAATAGTTTTACTCAACAAGTTTACCTTAAATATAAACAAGAATATCTTGATGATAAAAAAGAAACATTGATATTGTAGAGAAAAAAAAGATTATTAGTTCAGTACATATTTACAATATTTCGAGAGAAACAAGCTACTCGTAAAAAAAAATTCAAATTATGTTACATTGAACGTAAAGAAAACGAGTCTCTTAATGACTAAAGAAGAGTCAACATATCTAAAAACAACAGCGAAAACTACTCTCCGGTACAAATCAGAGTCTAAAAATACTTGTATTCTTATTTAAATAGATAATAGAGAATATATCTGTTGCTATAATTTTCAAAAAAAAACAAAGATTTGACTCTTTTATGGAGTTTTTTTAATAAATACTATCATTCTTATCTACATGATAAATTTGAAAAGCAATAAAATAATCGTCAATGATTAAGAACACTAAGTGTCACTAATCCCCAAATTTTATTATTTCATAGAAAATATTTATAATCTAAAGTCATGTTGATTTACAAAAAAAAATACATTTTGTTTTCTGTAATGATCTAATTTCTAGAACGCGTTAAACTTGTTCCTGGTCAATCAATGGTAATGAATACACTGTATCGTTCTTAGTCATTTTTCTTATGTGAAAATTTTAATCGTCATATGTACAATGAATTTAAACAATATGCTGTTGAAGATACTAAAACTGATCATCGGCATATAAATGAATTGTTTTTATGAAAAATAATAAGAAAAAAATTGAATATTATTATTTACGTATAGATATGGTGTTAAATGTCTATTTCGATTTTATACATATGATCTAGAAAAACATTTTCGTCAACATGTATTTGAAGATTTTCAATAAGAAACTCTTTGTGATCATGAAGCTGGTAATAGAATAGATTACACAAGAAAAAAAAGAGAAGTGTCAATAACAAAAATAATTTTCCTATTTAGGTCAATTATATGGTTTAGAAAAATTCTGGGCATTTTTAAAATATTCTCGACAAAAACCAAAAATCACTCGAAAACTTGAAGAAATTTTAAAAAACTATAAAAATCTTGAAGATTTTCGTGTTGGTGGTGCATCATTTTCACCATCATTTTTTCCAACAAAATCAAATTATAGTAACTGAAAAACATTTTTTTTTTCTATGATATAAATAATTTCTTTATAGACTGTGCCAACATTCGAAGCAATTGCTGCTGCAGTAGCAAAGAACAGTGATACATCAAATTCATTAAAACCCAATGGTGAACAATATCTGAAGGATGCTAAACCTTATACACATTTTGTTTTTCTTTTATTTTGTCTAAAAAAAACGGTGCTCATATTTTTTCAAGTGGATTTCGATTTATTTAAAAGTATGCATGTATTTTTTTTGCTTTCAAAGTTTATTGTTATTTAATCTTTTTCTATGTATATATTACATTGGTTTGTTATTGTAGTAGATAGATAGATTAAATAGTGATGCATTTTCTTTTTCTATCGATAGAGATATGAAGAATTTTCATATGGTTTCGTTTTGTTTCTGGAACTATTTGCTAATAAATTCGTCTCGTTTATTTAATAATATTGGTAAGATATTGAGATAATATTTTATTTCGATAGAAGAATTTAGTGTTTTAGGAAGAATTGAGATTGGTTTAGGTATTGGTGGTGGTGTGATTAATTCCATACTTTATAATGGTAAATATGAAAAGATTTAAAAAAACTTGTTTTCTTTAAATTTAAATATATTCTAGTTGATGATGGTCATCGAGATGTTATTTTTGACCGTTTTCAAGGTGTTAAACTAGATGTTATTGAAGAAGGAACTCATTTTATGATTTCATGGCTTCATAGACCAATTATATTTGATATTCGTACACGACCCAAGGGGGAAACAGCGGACTTCAAGACTTCAAGACTTCAAAAGACTTCAAAAGACTACAACAGACTTCAACCGCAGTGACTTCATATTTTCACAAGACTTCAAAAGAGTTCTAAAGAGTTCTGAAGACTTCATAGGACTCCAAATGACTTCACAAGACTTTATAAGACTTCGTATGACTTCATGAGACTTCATGAGACTTCATGGGACTTCAGAAGACTTCTTTAGACTTCACAGACTTCGTGAGACTTCACGGACTTCATGAGACTTCACGGATTTCATGAGACTTCAGAGACTTTGTAGGACTTCTTGAGACTTTATAAGACTTCATAAGACTTCACAAGACTTCATAAAACTTCACAAGACTTCAAGAGACTTCACAAGACTTCAAGAGACTTCACAAGACTTCAAGAGACTTCACAAGACTTCAAGAGACTTCAAGAGACTTCATGTGACTTCATGAGACTTCATGAGACTTCATGAGACTTCATGAGACTTCATTAGAATTCATTAGAATTCAAGAGACTTCAAGGGACTTCATGAGGCTTTATGAGACTTCATTAGACTTCATGAGACTTCACAAGACTTCACAAGACTTCACAAGGCTTCACAGGACTTCAAGAGGCAGATTCCATGCGTATCAAAAAACCTTATAGAAATTACATGAAACTTCTATAACATGCAAAAAACAAAACTTATCATATAGAGATTACAAAAGTGTTTCTTGTTTCTGAGAATTGTTTCTCGCAGTATATCCATATCTAGAATAAAGATGTGACAGTGACACAAAGCGTTGATGAAATTAAAACAGAGAAAATAAACTTTACTGGTATGCGTATGTTTGATTCGATTAATCCAGCATTGGAAAACTCCTATTTTCAGGTGCCAATAAATAACAAGACTAAATTTATACACAAGCAAACGACTTATTGGTTATTGACCGACGAAGCTAGCCGTTTATCGGCTGATAGATTATCACGAGTGATAGAAATAAACAAAAAGGAATAAAATTCTTCATAAGATTGACATCGAATAAATGAAACATTTCTTATAGAAATAAACCACTTCGTTCAAAAAGCATTCAGTTCTTAACTATCATGTTTTCTAAGATCCAACAAACTTGAATTTTTTCCAGTACCTTGACAAACAAACAATAAAAAGTTCACCTTTCTGCTAAAATAAGACCGTCGAAAACAAGACAATTTCATTGCTTTTTTATGAATTTTCATGCACTAAATGTATTTCAAAACTTCCATAAGAATTCATGAGACTTCATTAGACTTCATTAGACTTCAAAAGACTTCAAGAGACTTCAAGTGACTTCATGAGACTTCATAAGACTTCATGAGACTTCATTAGAATTCAAGAGACTTCAAGAGACTTCACAAGACTTCAAGAGACTTCAAGAGACTTCATGAGACTTCATGAGACTTCATGAGACTTTATTAGACTTCATGAGACTTCGTGAGACTTCATTAGACTTCATGAGACTTCATGAGACTTCATAAGACTTCAGAAGACTTTATGAGACTTCAGAAGACTTTATGAGACTTCACAGACTTCAAGAGACTTTATGAGGATTCATGAGAATTCATAAGACTTCAAAGAGACTTCAGAAGACTTCGAAAGACTTTCAAGATTTCATGGGACTTCACGACTGAAGTCTCTGCTGTTTCCCCCTTGACACGACCACAATCGGTTCAATCAATAACAGAAATAAGAGGTATAAAAGCCAGAAGAAAACAGTCAACTTCAGGAGAGAGGTGAACATGAGGAAAATGTAAGCTCGCGAAAAAAAAGAAGGTAAATACGATGTCTATTGAAACATCAATGAATGTATATGGCTGAAGTATCTTAAAAAATTTTGTGGCCATCGATGGTGACTCAACTGATCGGTTTACACATCTACACTCTCATCATTCACCAATCTTAGGATACTTCATAAAACTTAAAACCGGAAGTATCCCTTATTTTTTCTTCGTATAAATGAAATATGCATAAATTACATTTTATTGTTTTTATTTTAGATTTACAAACAATTAATATAACATTACGTATTCTTTATCGACCAAGAGCTGAACTTTTACCAAAACTTTTTTGCAAATTTGGGTTCAGATTATGAAGAACGTGTTTTATCATCGATTATTAATGAAGTTTTAAAATCTGTTGTACTAAGTCTCAATTTGATGCTATTCAATTGACTACACAACGTGCACTTATTTCTCAACGTGTTAGTGAATTATTAACAGAACGTACTGCTCAATTTGGTTTATTACTTGACGATATTTCAATTTTAAGATACAACAAAAAAGAGTCTAGAGTTGCTTATATTGTTTTTTTCTTTAAATTAGACACATTTAAGTTTTAGACCTGAATTTACAAGTGCTGTTGAATTAAAATAAGTTGCACAACAAGATGTTGAAAAACAACGATTTTTAGTCGAAAAAGTAAATTAATAAGAATAAAATTTGTATGAGTTTGTTTTTTTTTGATAAAAAAAACAGACTGAACAAAGTCGTCAAGCAAATGTTACTGCAGCAGAAGATTAACCTCGTGCAGCTGATTTGATTGGCAAACCTTCAGATGGAGTTGGTGATGGTAAATTTTCGAATATCTTTTATTATCCTGTCTTACTTTGTTTTAATATTCATGTTAGGTTTGATCGAACTTCGACGAATTGAAGCCGCTGAAAGTATTGCAAATCAATTATCAAAATCAAGAAATAGCGTCTATTTACCACATGGTCCTCAAATGTTACTTAACATTACTGGTGCTATGCAAGAAAAATATTGTTTTTTGTTTTCATAGTAAACTAACGAGATTGATTTAGGAAAGTAAAAAGAACATATAAGAGTTTTTTTTGTATATGTGTGTGTGCGTGTGTGTTTATAAACTATTGAGAATAGTAAAGCATTATATTGTCCTGTTTTTTGTTCGATTAAAGAAAAAGAAGATCAGATCAACAATTCTCTAGATGATATTAAAGATTCGAGTACGATTAAAATGATGAATTTCGATAATCTCTTTCAACGTTTTATATTAACTCAATCATTTGTACGTGGTTGGGGAAATCCATTTCATTTACAAGAAATTTTTACCTATCTATGTGAAAAAATTGGTGTAAGAGACGAGTGTTTAGAACTTATACCAGCTGAAAATGTACACGAAAATACTGTTGAAATAATTAAACAAGAAACAAAAAGATAATCAAAATTATATAAATGCTCGATTTCGTTTACCACTTGCCAATTATTTACCACATTTGGTAAGTAATTAAAATTATTTTAATCATTTAATCGATTTTATCTTTTTCCTTTTGTTATATTTATTTAAATAGGTTCCATCTCAAATAGCTACAGCTCATATTCAATTTGTTCTATCACGTGATCATCATTTTGGTATTGATTCAATCCCGATAGGAATTTGTTATGCTGGAACAGGTGATCATGGTTTTAGTCGACGAAGGTTATTTACTGCAGTCCCATTAATTAATCAATATCCTATAGGTTCAATTCTTCTTGAAAATTCATATTATGGTTTAAGAAAACCACCAGATCAATCTCGTTCATCATTAGGGGTGTCGTATTAGCATTAGTATTAGCATTAAATTAATGCTAACACCAATATTCTTGTTTTCCGTTCCTAAGAAAAAGTATTTGAATTTGTATTGTTTAATATAAGGTTAGACTCAGTCAGCAGCCCTGATTAATTCCAATACTTTTGTGTTACAATTTTAATATAAAAGTATTGTGGCTAATATAAATTAATACTATATATGCACTAACTTATTATTAGTTACAATTTTTTATATTAAAATTGTAACACAAAAGTATTGGAATTAATCAGGGCTGTTGGCTGCGTCTCACCTTATATTAATCAATACAAATTCAAATACTTTTTCTTAGGAACGGAAAACAAGAATATTGGTGTTAGCATTAATTTAATGCTAATACTAATGCTGATACGACACCCCTATTCATCATTATTATATGTTACCAATTTATATATCATGGGCGAAGTACTTGTTTTAGAAACACTTATGCTATTTCATTAATGTCAAAAAAATGAAATTAATATAAGCTATTCTACATGGTTTTTATCTTGGTGGATATATGGCTTCATTAGCATTTACAAAGTAAGATTCAATTCTATTATTTGATCTATTTAATGAATGGATATACAGTATCTATCATAATTTTAAATAATGATTCAAGTAGAGCAAACCATATTACAAAAAGAATATAAATTAAATACATTGATTATTTGATTCCCTAAGTTAGGATTTTTTTAGACAACCCAAAAGCCTTATTTCTCAGTATCTAGTACTTGAACTCTCTAGGATGGTTTTTTATTGAGTAAAAGTTGAATAATTTTGGTAGCCATTGTGTACATATTTATATTTTAGATGGCCTGATCCACCTTGTCGACAATTCTATAAAAATAAAGTCTCTCAAACATTTTATGATTATCTACGTGAACGAAATCGATCAATAGATTCAAATAGAATTGTTTTCGATCTTATTAAAGATATGATGGGTCTTCTTATGGATGAATTTACATCTTTATATAACTATTCATATTCAGTTCAATAAAATATATCTAATGCTATGTTTATTGCTTGTACACATGATGGTTATGTATTACGTGATGGTATTCCACATATCAATGATGTATGGCCTGGTATTCATATTCGATATATTCCTCATGGACATGGTAGTGCATTTTTATTTAATCAATCAGATTTTCATCATGCTGCTGCTAAAATGATACAATGACAAGAATCAAATGTAAAACTAAAAAAACATCTAATCATATCACCAATTTCTGTTACTACACCTAAAAATTCGTGAAGATATATATTTTTTTCATATAGATATTTTCTCAAAAAGTATCAAATATTTCCTAGTTTTGGTGTTATGATTTGAATAATAACTCAGAGAAAAGAAAACTTTTGATCAAATATAAACTAGATGATATATTAATCGTTTTGTTTTTTAAATATAATTTGTATGACTCTAGTAAAAACATGAGCAAACATTTTTTTTGTCCTATTTATCAGCAAATAGATATTGAGAGAACTTCTCCAACTGATATCCTCTGTTCGAGCTCATAAGTAGGACTCATAGTCATGATGAAAACATTTAACATGTTCGTGCTCTTAAGCCTTTCATGATTGTTCTATTAAATTTTCAGCATATTGCAGGATATTAGCAAAAAAAAGTGCAATAACGAGTCTCCATTTGAAACTTTCTCCCAATAACAGATCTCATAACAATTATTACATTCTAAAAGTTTTAGCTCAAACGAATGGATCCAAGTCAATCAATCAGACAGTGAGATCAATCACAGATTCTTGTACCTTCATACAGATCGTACAATTTGATCTCACTATATTGTTTGAATCCTTTACAATAACCCATACAGATTAGAGTTCTCTTCTTTATAAATTACCATACCATCCATACGGATACATAGCCAACATTTAAATTTCTGGTAGCATAACTGGATACAGATTTATCTATATACCTTTACTCAGAATTGGAACTGGTCTTTATCAGTTCTCTTTCTTTTCGCAGATGTGAACGAGAAGGAGGAAAAGAACAGCGTGTGCATTTATATGATCATATCCTTACTATCAAATAAAACTTAGTTATTACTTGAAAAAGAAAATGCATAATGCAAAATAGTTTGTATTAACAACAGAAGAATTACTTGAATATTGTATTATAAAAATAACTTTATAAAAAAAAAAGAACTATTCTTTTGCTTTATTCGTATCTGAGCATTTCAGATATTCACTCCAGAATATTGTGTAGTGAACATGAAGACACACTAAATAAATTGTACTTTGTATTTTCAAATAATTTTGAAAGTATTCATAGAAGATCAATGAAGAAATGCATTTCTATATAAAACATACTCTATTGGTATTTAATTTTGAGAAGAAACTAAAAATAAACAGAGCGAAAAAGAAAATATTAGTTTTTTTACAATTGCATTTTAATGTTGATTATTTCACATAATGAAGATAGCTATTTTTTATTTGTACTTCATAGTTTACATTCTTGTTAAGATATAAATAGCCAGTATTGACATAATTTGTAGCTAAAAGACAATAAAACTTCTCTATCATTGAATCTCTGCTTGTTTTCTTGATATCACAAACAGATTGACAAAAAAAAACAGGCTTTATCAAGTCTAAAATGTTGATATTACATACTGGGTGTGGGTGTGGGTGTGTGGGTCTGGGTGTGCGTATGAATATACTCTTTATCCACACCCCACACATACCCTTTTCAAGTAAGTGTATCAGAAAATGCTCAATTTTGAGTATAACTTGATTGTACAACAGATCAAACTGTTATTATAGAATTGGGAAGTGTAGCATTTTGATTGTACTCAAAATTCTTCTTTCACCTATTGAAGATTTAGCTAAAACAGATATTATTGATATCGTAGTACTTGATACATTTCGTCAAAGTCGAATACGACATATGATATTTGTTGGTCGACGTAGACTAATTCAAATATTGTCATTTACTATAAAAGAATTTCGTGAACTTACTAAATTAATTGGTTTACAATCAATGTTAAACAAAGAAGATTTTAATTGAATTGATCAAAATATACTTAATAAATTGAAAGTGTTCATTTCGAACATATAGAGCCTGTAGTTAGTTGTGATTTTTCTGACCATCTTGTCATTAAAACTATAGATTATTATGACATCCAAGTAAGAATGAAGAGAGTCTTGTTTTTTACCCCGTTGAGTTTGAAAATTCAAATATTTAATAATTGGAAATGCAGTAGAGTGGAACGGATTATCTCTATAAGAGTCTAGACATAGTACTGCTCATGTATAGAGTAACCACCATGGATGAGCGACTATGAATGTCATCATGTATGTGAGAGCTAGTAGGTTCGAATCTGGACGCCATTCTCGTCTATACTATGTAGTCTTGGATAAATTATTGAAGACTAGGATCAATTGACCATAGACTGACCAATATTCGAGAAGTTTGACAAAAAAAAACCAACCATAACTTGATAAAGAAATTCTAACCATGTGTAAATTAAAAAATTTTCTTTGATTCTTAAAATCTTTCTAATTGACATGAAATAAATGTTCGGATTTTCTAATTGATTGTATACTATGACAAATTTGATATTTTGGATCAATGCGTTCAACATCATTAATTAATTTTGCACACTTATCACGTTGGTCACTACGAGTATCATTAAATTTGTGTGCTGCATCTGAACATATACCAGCTACAGTAGTGGCCAAAAGTCCCGACCCTAGAGGATCTCAGCCATTATAAGTGCTGGATGTCTGAAAATTTGTGTGCGCATACTCCGTCAAGAATGCAGGTCAGAGACACAATTCTGCCTCGATTGCTTCAGTATAAAGAGAATTATGATAGATGGTATCTATTTTTGTATTGAGATTTTTAACCTGAAAAAGGACTGTCCACTCAATTTTACACTATTTTTTTACCAAATACATAACTAAATTTTGATATTATTGCATGGAATTGGAGCTCAGTCTATGATCTTTCTTAAACCAAAATATGAGTTCATTTGTTCGAATATTGGCGTTTCTGCATGTCTCTGCATCCTCAGATTCACCAATGCGATGGTAATATCCATGCTATTTTCCATCAGTACACAGTTCATTTATGAAACTTATGGACACTAATGTGCAACTACAGGAGACGCTTTTGCAAGAATTTGAGCTTGATCCACTAAATTGTTACTGAGTTACCGTCTTAAAATGATACCAGAAGATTTTTTTCCATATCATCGGTCATAGTAAATTGGCCATAATTCTAAAGAAAATTGACAAACTGCAATAAAATTAGTTGTGTGGATAGCTGAAACACAGCGCTACACAATGAACCATTAGCTGACCTACGAAGTCCAGCTTTTCCAGAGTTATGAAGTTCAAAGGCGAAATATGTGTCATCCATTGTCATCCATCATAATTCTCTTTATACTGAAGCAATCGAGGCAGAATTGTGTCTCTGATCTACATTCTTGACGGAGTATGCGCACACAAATTTTCAGACATCCAGCACTTATAATGGCTGAGATCCTCTAGGGTCGGGACTTTTGGCCACTACTGTATATAACGATCTGTCAGAAAACTTCAAATACATGAATGTATAAAAAATTAGAAAAAAAAAATGCAAACAAGTTCTATACCGTTGACAAGTATCACAATATAATTGTTCAATGTTATTATTGAAGCCATCTATAAATTTTTTTATATAAATCAAAATATTTATCACAAGTTTCTCGTGGTGTATATTTCGGTTTCAATGCTTTTGTTTCAGTCGCCGTGCTATATTCATCAATACCACAAATATATAAAGTATTGTAATTTTTCAACCGACAATACCTTAAATTTAATATTAACAATGAAAAAATGGATAAGAAATTGTTTAATTTTACCGAGCAACAAAACATTACCATCTAACAAAGATCCAGTAAGAATATCCAAATGAGGTACATTGTTGACAAAAGATTAAGTACGTGTCATCAGGGCACTTCGTACGGGATTAAAGTGTGAAACATGATGTTGTTACTGTTGTTAACCACAAGGAGATTGTTTTATTCAGTCTAATTTAGAAGGTATTTCTTCATCATTCTGTTACTTGATGCTCCAGAAATGCAATAAGGAAGTAGTTAACTAGACGGAATTGAGACACAGTCTTCGATTGTATATTAACAAAGGATGTCACTATCCCTTATAAAACGGAAAGACGAGTAAGTTTATAGCACATATATCTTAAAAACACATTTGTGCAGCTAAAAGCCTTCTCCATCAGGATTAGTAGGCGCGAAGGCCTCGGTCAAAACCAAATTTCTCGTATCTGTTCAAAGGTATTGAGAGAAATTTTTATTGGATAGAGCAAAATGAGATGTCTCCGACCTCTTCGTGAACTTCCTTCATCGAACTGTCTTTCAGGCTCTCCGTGAATCGAAAACAAGTCGATGAAGAAAGTACATGAAGAAATTGATGACACCCTATTTTGCTCAATCAAATAAAAAATTTTCTGAAGATCCCAATCCAAGCAGTTCTGTTAAAATCTTTGAAGCTGCTACTACTACTTATAGAGAATTGTTTCAGTTACACAAATGTTTTATATTTCAACAAGAGATGAATCATTTCTTACATGTTTTCATTCGATTTTGATTCATTGAGTATCGATAGTGTCTTTGATCATTGATTCAAAGCTTTCTCAACTTCTTCTGACGATCGATTAAAATCGATTTCTTCAACGGATACTTCTACAGTAGTCTAAAGTTTTTCATATACTATAAAAGATGAGTCATTCATTTGTCATAAAAATGCATTGTTTTCTTCTTTCAATTATCAGTTCTTATTTTGCATCACATCTGATCAGTACACAAAGAGAAAAAAATACTACGAACAAAAATAGTATTCCAGAAGATTATTTCGAAAAGTAGATTAATCATCGAAAAGACACAGAAAAGGATAATAACATTTCAAGTTTTCTGTTTTGAGAAAACAAAGATAGTCATTTCTTTATCAGTTTATACATTCATTGTAAAAGTATAGAAATCAAATGAAAGAATTAAACGTAATTTTCAACGAACTTACGTTTTTGAATGGATTGTATAAATGACGACGAATCCTAATGATGAACAGCTTTCGTAAATGGATCCTAAAAAAAAGAGATAAATGAAGTCGAAATTGAAAAAATATTGTTAAATTTTTTTGGCAAATAGATTATATCAATCAAAATAGAGCGAATAAAAATTCAACTTTCAACAGAAACTTGTAGTCCTACTCAGGTCATATGAAAGATCGACTTTCGAATTCAAATTTTGCATGAACATGAAATTAATTCTTTGGACAAGTTGTAACTTTTCTAAGTCTTTTTTTCCAATCCTGAGATACTGAATATTCGAAATTTTCCATATTAACGAGTCTCGTCAAGAACTTTGTTCGCGCAAAGTTTGAAGTCGAAATTCTATTTTCTAGATGACCGGACAGGACTACATGTTTTCATGCTGAAGCATCCAGTAAAATTTCGATATATCTAGAGAACGAAGATTTCGAACAACAATACTTCGTCAGTCAACTTTTTATATTTTCATCTGATATTTGTCTTTCGATAGATGGAAAAGTTCCTGATGAGATTTTATATAAAAAATTGATCTCATCTTTTAATACCTAAATTAAAAAGCAAGACAAATTTCGATGATATCTTGAATAATGTTCGGTAATTAACTTTGTTGAGCAATTATATTGAACATCTAATTATATACTGCTTTTACAGATTGCCACTGTTCAAAATGAGAAAAAAAAGTTTCGCGATGGTATAACTTTAAGCCATTTTTCTTCGTTGAAATTTGTAAAAATTAGAAGATTTTCTTTGACAATAGCAAAACATTTGGAGTTCTTTTTTTGAAGAATACTGAGATTTTCCTTGAGATAAGTGTCGAGTACTTTCTTCCACTGAAGCTGTTACACTAAATTTGACAGGCAAATGATATCGTAGAAAAACGAAAGATTCTCACAGGTACTTTATACTATTTTTTTCTGATGGAGGTGTCTATTTCAGTATGACTTTTACTGTAAAGAGTTATAATAAAATATTCCTCCCCGTTTTGAATATTTATTAGGGAAAGAATGAATTTCAAAAATACAATTTATTAGAATTAGAATTTTATATTTATTTTTTTTTTGAAAATATGTGTTCATGAATTGTTTCTAATTTAAACTTTCTGTAATGTAAGCAGATGTTTGAAACAATTCCAAACTGAAATTGGTACAAAAATTTTCTTTGACTCATTTTTTTCTTGTATTTTAGCTAAAAGTTATTCAACTCAAAAATCTAACTTTATAGTATGAAGTTAGTTCTACAGAATTCCTTATCTAATTATATATTTACATAGCAGAAGAAAGACTGAAAATTTGTTGCATCATCAATTTAAACAAGTTATGAATGATGAAAATATTGATTTTGTTCAGTAGAAACATCAATTAATGCAAGTTTAACTCAGCAATACATAAAGGATTAATTAGTATCAAGGCTTTTGTATCCTATGTTATCTTGATAACTTCAGAGATGATTATTGAATTCTACACAATTGTATGAATTGTTCATCTATTAAATTTCTATTTGGGCTTCAATAAAGTTAGTTTTGAATTGCTTTAAAAGTAATTCAGTAGAAGTCACTTTTACGTTCCTTGTAGCTACACCCATTGAACTAAATAATAGTTCTTATTTTGTTCGTTTTTCTTAAGATTTAATATATGATTAAAGTCAAAACAAAGAAAAAACCACCAGAATATTTGATCATTATACTATTTCATAAGCTGAACAAAACAAAAACTTAAAATATTAATTATTCAAAATGTAATTAATATTAATAGATAGACAACAAGAAAGAATAAATAATGTGTTTGAAAGTTTTGACTTGATAGTAAATGAGACATCACGACAAGTTTCACTAGTAGATCAGAACTTTATGAGCACACGCATTTTCGATTCGTTTCAGTTGTTAAATGAGTCAAAATTTTCTGAATATTTTTAGTTTAATTATGAAAAATTCTCATTTGAAATACTTACTTGTCTTTTGATCATACATTCATTTGTTTACTTGAATCGAAACTATTCGACAATTCCTGTTCTAATAAATGAATTGAACAATTAATTTTTTTTTGTTAAATATTTATTAGATTCTGAATTAAATAAAAAAAGTTCCACTTACTCGTTTCTTTGCTTTATGAAGACCACTAAAATTTAAACATATAATAAGTGAAGACTAAAATAAAAATTGAATATTACAGTTTTTTTTGTTTTTTTTTAAAGTTACTTTATCAACTAAATCTTGATCAACCAAAAATTGTTTTAGTTAACTGATAAAATTCATCGGTTCTATTATTTTCATGATGTTGGAATCAATGATAACGATGAAGATACATGTATGACCATCAATTGAACAAAGTATTCCAAATTGTTCAGTTTCTTTAATTAGAAAAATTTTTATTTAAATAAAAAATAGAGATTATGTCAGTGCAACTCATTGAAGATTATAATGTAAAACTTACATGTATTATTTAGTCTCATTATACTCATACAACATACTTGAAATGAAAAATTTCTACCAGACTATGAGGGATCAAGAGAAATCGAATTTTAGTCAATTTTGCTTTTAAAGTTATTATGATTTTCATGTTTTCATTTTTGAATCTCTTAACTTCTTCTGGATGAGTTTCCTTCGCGATTCTCGAAAAGGATATGGGTACGGGTATAGAGAAAACTATTCCAGAATTGAATCTTATCATATCTAAAAATGCCTTCAGTATTTTTTTTTATTTATACGCTTAAAGTCGTAGAATATTTAACTATAACTTTCAGTTGCAGTTGGAACTACCGGTTTTTCTCATAGTTGCTACTATTAAAGTGAAAGTCTATAATGACCACATTCATAAATGATCACCAACAAGATGCCTTAAGAAAATGTGAAATAAATTCTAATGAGAATATTATGAATACGAATCTGACAAACTTCCAAATTTTCGTCTCACATATCTTTACAACTTACATTCACTCTATTTTTCTTCAAAAAAGATGTGAGTTCCACAAAAAAAAACAAAAACAATCAATAATAGTATCATCAATTGTTAATGATAATGGATTAATATCAAATAAACTTTGAATATCCCCTTAATCGAATAAGTATAATATGTTCTTATACCGAATGTTTTCCACATATGTTCAAGACAATCGAAGAAAAGAATAAACGAATTAAATGTGTTCGTATTATTGTTAATTCTTGTGAAAGTTCAATAAATTAAAATTTTTCTATATAATTACGATATGCATGAAGGAATTCTGACTAAAATTTAACAACAATATACTTAAAACCGTCGAAATCGTTTTCTTACTCGACAATTATCAATACGGTTGATCCACTGAATTAATTAATAATTGATAATCAATATATGCTGTTGATATATATTTAAGTAAACGTTTAATAGGTCATATCATGATAATGCAACAAAATATTGTTTACCTAATTGAGTTTTATGTTTACGAATCTATTTGAAAATAGTTTTTATTTTGTTACATTATCTATTCAATGAAATAAAATTATCTTATGATAAGTATAACAACGAGTATTCATTTTTTTTAAAATCTAATGTATGAATCACATCCATTGTTTTAGCATAAAGTTTTCTAAAATCTATTACAAAAAAATAGTTCATTCGAAAATGAAGAACAGTGTCCGACAATTTAGTACGAGAAGAATTTCATTATAGTCTACGAAAACTGAAATACATCAAATCTCGTTAGGCTCGATATGCTTTCTTTTTCAAAACTATTGTTTGATTATTGAGAAGTGAGTTCATATTCAGACTTTGCTATCATATCGAATAATCAAACAATGTTTGTAGAAAAAGTATACATAGTTTTTTTCTTAAGTATATGACCAGTAAAGCCTTAGAAAAAATATCGAACCTGTGAGATTAGATCATTTTAAAATATATATATATATATTTATTTTTTTTGTAAATCTAGCTTTTCCGATAATAACATTGTTCACGTCTATTAACAACAGAATATTTTCACAAGTAACTCAACAGACGCTATAATTGTTTTTTTTAACTAGTAAAATATATTTCATTGAATAATTATCTTACTTGAATAATATTTAATAACATTGTAAAATTAATATTAATTTTCATTTGATTTCTCTTATATTCCATTCCAATTAAATACTAATTATATATGTTAATATTTTGTTCTTTATAACAATATTGTCATCAAATACATACTCATTTTTATTAATATTAAAATGTTTCCGAATTCGGTATAGTATTAATCATATGTTGATGGTGAAAATAATAATAATGAAGAAATCTGACGATGTTGTTGTTTAATTATTAGTTAAATTAATTGTACACATGGATTTATCAACATTATTCATTAAACATAAAATTCTCCAAATCACTAAAAACATTATTACATATACATTTTTTAATCTTTTTTCTTTATTGATTAATACCTACTTGTACATGAATAACAAATTGTTGATCTTGATGTATATAGAATAGATATGTCGATATAAATAAATTTTTATTCAAAAGAAGGATATATCTTGTTTCATTCTTTTCTGTTGTAATAAATCCACCTAACAAAGATAGATTTTTTCAAACTTCTGTAATGGATTATTTTGATCTAAAATTTTGTTGATATTTAGATATGTTCATCCAAAAAGAATATTATTGTAAAAATTTAAGTGTTTAAAAACTTCCATTGTGTTGTTTTTTTCGACAGTCTATGAAATTGAATCAACTTTTTTAACATTAAGTATGTTAACGAAAAAAGCAATTGTTTTAACTAAAATATGTTCTACTTAAGTAATACAGTGAGGGCCGAAAAAAGCCTGGAGTTTTTTATTTTCACACATAA
>CAJNOL010003703.1:7023-20354 GCA_905250125.1 Rotaria sordida
AGGTGTGGGTGTGGTGTGGGTGTGGGTGTGGGTGTGAGTGTGGGTGTGGGTGTGGGTGTGGGTGTGGGTGTGAGTGTGGGTGTGGGTGTGGGTGTGGGTGTGGGTGTGGATGCGTGTGGGTGTTGGATATTTCTCTCGTAAACGACACCCACAACCACACCCACACCCACACCCACACCCACGCCCACACCCACACCCACATCCACACACCCACACTCACACTCACACCCACACCCACATCCACACACCCACATCCACACACTCACACCCACCCACACCCGCTGTCGTTGTTCTACTGTAATCATTATACAGTACAGTTTTGAAAGTACTGCCCATTTCAAAATATAGTGTTATCCACTATTTTTTGAATAACACAAGAACACAATTAGCTAAAGACCTGCGGTTAGGAGTGTGTGGTGGATCTGGGTATGGGTGTGAGGTGTGGGTGTGGTGTCGGTATGCCTATAGTTATGAGAACATTAACACCCCCACACCCTTGAACATTGGGCATGGCAATTACTTAGTCAAAATTCTGATCAATGGATTAAAAACTCAAATTATGTAGAATTATTTCGTATACTTGCATTATTTAAAAAAAAAATTCAATTTTTAATTATGAAGATATTGAAGCTAATATGAAAAGTTCATTACTTTTTCCTGAAACAATTGAATGTATTAATACTATATTCGAAAGATTGGAAAAAATAAATAATAAAAATGATCCATTTATTAGCATAGTTAGTCAATGGTATGATAATCTCTCTAGTTTCTTAAATGTTCATCCTGAATTTGAAATACTCACTATTATCATTCATATCAATCATTATATAGCACGTAATTATGTTATGACTGATCAATATAAATTCTATTTAAATCACTTTCGTCAATCATCATTATCACAATCGATATTTACTGTTAAACGATTATTTTATATTAAAACATGTTCATTTTTTTTAGGTGTATATTTATTTGTAAAAGGTCCAGATTTTTTTTATCCTTCTGAAGAATTGATTCCTCATTTTGGTATTGATTATGTACAAACGATTCTTCTTCATACTTATACTATAGAATCCTGGAGTATAGAATTATTAAGATGTATTACTGCTCTAACAGCTCTTTTCTCTGCTTGTTGAGGATAGAGAGAAGAAAAAGGTATAGACATAAAAATTATTTTTCCAACTGAATTAACAGTTTGTGAATATATCGATGCACTTATTCGTATTATTGATTATAAACCAATTTATCAATCAATTAAGATATAACGATCAAATGATCAAACAATTCTTTTAGATATAATTTTATATCGTTTATTAATTATAACACAAAATGGAGATTTTCTTTGGTTTTTACGTTCAAAAATTTTACTAACAAATACATTATTAACTATTGTTAAAATCTTACTTTGTGATAAAATGCGTGTAGATGTATATATACAATAATTGGTGAAATTTTATGTGATGAAAATTTAAAACAATTAAAAATATTTGATAGTGCAAGTAGGTTTTTCTTTAATATTCTTGAAGAAGCATGGCAACATCCATCAAAAATATTTCAATAAGTATCAATATTTATTTTATTAAAATGTAAATCATAAATAATCGATGATTAAATTTTATGAGTGAACATTTTTTGTGTACTTAAAAAGTGAGTACACCCTAGAATCGGTCAGTGTGTCTGACCGGCCGGCCGGCCGTTTACGCGATAACTTTTAAAAGAAGAGTCTGATTGCGATGGAATGTTCTACACAGTTTAGCCACAACAATATCTCGGTCAAGTTCAAAGATGAGAATGATTGGCCCAGCCGTTGCTGAGTTATTGCAAAAATAGTCATTATTCCCTATGCTTTCCTATGTGAAGATCGACCTGTCTCCGCTTTCGTAAAAAACTTTTCCTCTCATAGTCAAATAAAACATAAAAAAAGAATAAGGTTAGCTCACCTATTGCAAAGATAATTAAACGGAAAATGGTTGTTTTTATCCATGCTCTAATTGATCCACAATTAGAGCTCTATCTTCCGTTCACAGAGATGATACTTCGAGGTTTTCTGGAGCGGAGAACTCGAATCTGTACTCTACTTGCCTCGAAATACCATTGGTTGAGCAATGACCGATAGAAATCAAGTTATAGGAAAATGGCGGCAATAAAATAACGGAACAACAATGTAACGATGAATTGAAAAGAGAATCGATAGTTCTATTAACAAATCTTGTTATTTATTTGGATATTTTAGATAAAATTTTGCGATCATAATATTCTTATATACATCATTTCACATCGATATATAAGAAGTAAAATTAAATAGATTAATAATGAATAAATTAATCAACAATATATATGCGATGACTGACAAAATTTGTATATAATATTGGCCCGTTAAGCCGAATATCATATGATGAGCTAGAGTATATAAATAAAAATACTATACTTGTTCATCATCTTTGATTATTCAATAAATAATATATTCTATTACAAATTATTATGTTCGTATAATCATCTAATGATTATCCCCGTTTGATGAATACTACTGATATCTTATTCTAAGTAATGTCAATGGATATTGAGTACAGCAGCAAGCTAAAATACCAATAAGTTTTCTTATTGAATGAAGACAATTAATTTTTCCATGAAAAATAAATTGAATAAAAGCAAAATAAAGCAAAGCAACACCAGTAATCTCAATTGCCAAATTTTATGCTTGACAAAAGCAAGAGAAGACATACAACATTGAAAATTAACATTATTTTTAATGAATTGAATAAGAAGCGTTGTTCATATCATAGATGGTTCATTCAAGTTGAGGACGACGGATGTACGCGTTGCAACAAACATGAACAACGCTTGACCATGACTCGATAAAGACCCAATAAATACCATACGAAAATGTGTAGACCTGCAGTTAATCCACCATATAATCCAAGGAGTGTTGTGAATATGTAAACAACACCATTTTGTTCAACATAATGATATTGGCATATTGATGGAGCACATATTTGAAAATATGCAGAATAATTCGCTGACAAATCCACGGCTGCTATGGAACCCTCATCTAGAATCGATCCGATTGGAGTTGTTGGTGGAAACTGTGTTGCATTAAGATTAAATGTAGTAAATGAAGTGCCAAGCAGTTCATTTAGTTGATTGACGCAATCATCATCATAGAAACATTCAAATGTCGACTGTGAAAGACCATTCATAAATGTGCATCCAAGAACAATGCCTAAATAAATGAAATATCAATAATATGCAATTAGCTTTTCAACTATCATCTTTTAATCATAGACCTTTTTGGAAATCTCAATAAGTCAAAGTACAATTATGAAAGTATATGAAAACGTTTGATTAAAGAGTTTACCTGGAAGTACATGTGGATCACCGATCGAATCATAATATATAGGTACCTTTGTACAGTTGGATTCACCACTTGGACAAAAGCAAGTACCGTTGTTCAACAAAACTGGACTATTACGAAGAATATAGTTTTCATCTAAACTCGAAAATTCTGCTTGCCAGCTTGTCATATATTGGTTATGAAACTGATTTGCTTGAAGCATATCAGAAACGAATTTATAAATATCAAATGATGAGGCCAACGAATTGTTAAATATCTCTGTTGTAAAAGCGTTAAACTGTACGTGAAATGTTTGTGAGGTCATTGCTTCGGTTGATATCAAACTTGCCTCAGTAAAGATTCCCAGTAAAAGGTTTAAACTACTCCCTTTGGCAAAACATCGTAAATATAGGGTAAAAAATTGTGATTTGATGGGCTTCCAACTGGATACTTTCCAGGGTATGTCTGTTAGTAACGGTGACCTTAGGAAAGCTTCTTGGATAGTCGTCTGGTTGCAGCTTTCATGGGGTACGTATAAGTTCGTTGAAAAATTTACATAAGGAATACCTATATTTGTACAAGGACAAGATAAACTATCAGAATATTGGCTGTGAAGATATGAAAAGTAAGTTTCATTTGGTGAATCTACGCTTATCAATACTATCCGATGCTGAAATCGCACGAAAATTGAGACAGTTATAAAAGATAGAGCAAGTAGAACAATATAGATTTTTGTTGCTAAATGTTGATATTCCACTTGTGTTTTTCCTCGGTACACATTCATGAGATAAAGTTTATCTCGAATATAGATAAAAATCATTCTCCAACGTAAAGGAGCATCTAAAATAATTCAACATAATTAAATACTAGAAGAGAAAAATTTCTCACCTCGTGTTTGCTGATAGCAAAAACCATAAAACAAATGAATAATTTTGATGAATGATGGAACTAAGATACGAAGTAGAACAGTTAATCCACCAATCAGGCCAATAACTAAGTTAATACGAGCAACAGCCTGTAATTTCTGATCCATTGTATAAGTACATATCTCTGGCTGACATTCAGCATAGTACAATGTATAATTTGCTGTATAGACTAATTGATTAGTAAGAGAACTAAACATTAAATCTAACAATTGATCTTGAGGCTTAAAACTGATTAAAGTGCTTGGATCAAGCGCTGTTATGTGACTCAAATCTATTGGTAAATAGATATTTCTATTACCACAAAGACGCCGATTAATTAGCATCTGAACACAATCTTCATCGTAAAAACATTCTAGTGTGGAGAAAATGAAATCTACAATGTAACAACCAAGATACAGGCCAGAAACAATTGGACTGTACGGACTGCTTTGAAAACAAAGTCCTATACCATTATAGATAAGCATTGGTCTTAGACAATAAGGGATTTCCATACAATCGCATGGCAGCGGACCATTGCTACCGATGTAATTCACCGTATACTCAAGAATCCATGTATTATTGATCTGGTTGGAGACCACAGAATGTTCAATAAAATCGCGTGAAATTGATCCACTCTGTCGAAAACTTTCTTCCATTGGATAAAATTTAGGTGGATATAGAGAATAAATCTAGATAAAAAAATATAATGATATATTTTGCATTCAATGACACCAGAATAAAGTTGTTTTGCTTTTTCAGATTAATCTACTTATGTTTTTCCTTTCATCTGTAGAAGATCAATATTATTATAGATATTCTTTGTAAGGTAGGAAAGAGTTCCGTACAGTTCGACATAAATAATTCCAATTTAGATGCTCAAGAGTATAAGAAAAGATTTTTTTAAGATCTCTTTTTTCATCGTATTCTACCTGGGATCGAAAAGAAGCGTTCCAATCTTGAACTGTTTCACTTAATTGTAGTTGTGTGATAAGTTGAGGAGAGAAAAAATATTTTGCTTGAAACGAGTATACTATGTTAGCGAGACTTATATTGACTGTGTCGCATAATATTTTAACATAATTAAAAAATTTGAATCCATTCTTGCGAAAATCAGTGGAATCAAATGATGGAGTGGGATCGATGCTACCATCGAGAAATTTCATTGTCCAATATTGGAGCCAACGATCATCACGAACAAAACTACTTGTACAAAATGGATGAATTTGTACTTCGCTGGATATAAACGTTGAACGTTGTATCGATGAATTACGACATGGACATGATAGAATCGATGAATACATGTCATGAAGATGTTCAAATTGATCGATACTTGGATTTCTGACAATGACTTGTTGTGAAATAACTATTGAAGTAGAGTAAAACAACAAAATACACATACCAAGTACCAGCAATATAATATAGATACGAGTAGAATAAACACCATGTTGAACATTGGTGAAAGTTGTTTTGAACAAATTCAATGTGATAAATTTGTGACGAATTAGCTTAATGAAATTCCATATACGATCTTTGAAATCTATGCAAAGAAAAAGTACAAGAAGAATAAAATATATATTGATGAAGAGATTGGCTTTACTTCTACTGGATTCATGTCCTTCATCAGCTTCGATCATTTGAACCCGCTGACGACATAAACGTAAAATGAATTTTACAAACAATGGAGATGCTATATATACTGCCACGCGAATTCCACCAAAGATACTAACTATGGTTGTAATCATGTAAATGAGAAAAAACCGTTGTACATATGAATATGAACAGGCTTTAGGTGCACAAGTTTGAAAATAAGTGGCAAAATGAATAGAATTTTCCCAAGACTCAATCATTAGATTATCAAAAAGAACAGCAATTGTTGTTGTTGGACTAAATCGTGAATTAGAGTTTGAAATATTTAGAGGTGAGACAGTACGAAGAGCACCAGTCAACGAAATCACAATATCTAAACATGTTTGGTTGTAAAAGCATTCCAATGTTGATTGAAATAATGCATTTTGTGGTAGACATCCTACTTGAAATCCTGGAATCATGAATAGAGGTGATACATCAAGTGAAAAGACTTCATTCGGAATGATAGATCGCGTTTGATTATAAATACCAGCAGGATAAACACAATCACTTGTACGATCACATTGACATGTTTCATTCGACATGAATGACGATTGGGTTAAATCGACTTGTTGTGGATAAATGGCAGGAAAAGTTACAAAATTATTGCTACCGAGAACACCTCTCGTATAGAAATTTGTTCTTAATGCAGATAAAAACTGTTGTTCTTTAATTAAAGATGACACAAATTGATAGAATGAACGGAAATTATCAAGTGTATTTTTCTGGAATGGTTCAATAGACGTGCCTATATAGGTGCTGATTACATCGCGTGATAATGCACTTGGCGATAATATTGTCATTGCAGCAAATTCTATGAGAGCACCGTTTACAACTCGACGTGATGTTCGACAGAGAATAGATAAAATTTGAAATTGTGCAGAAGCCATCAAACGAAAGTCAAGAGGATAGTAATTGCTTGTATTGACATTGAATAATGAGGAAAACCATTCTTCACTGACAAAATCACTTGAGCATACTTGATGAAATCGAGCATTCAATGACACAATTTTTGAATAAGGAATCGATGTTTGAGAACAGCGGCATTCAGCTGTAGTTGCGTAACGGTTGACGATATTTTCGAAATCATTGACAGATGGTGAAGAAACAGTGATTAGACGTGTTTGAGGGATAATACCAGTAAATGAGAGTAGAATTAAGAGAGCAATCGAAAGTGTGATAATGAAAACACGTGTTGATAGGAGCTGATCAGCCAGAGTCAACTCATCATCTTCATCGTATAGGTTAAGATTTTTGATGAAATGTATGAATTGGTTTCGACATCTAACATAAGTATTAGCTTGAGTAGCCATTAATCTATAAGAATGTTTATTAACTACGCTATGCAAAAATTGAATATGCATTGAATGATCGAAAGGCTGAATGTATAATCTTGTTACTTCGATGACTTACCAATCTACAGATGAAATCAACCATAGTGTATAGTTGATTTCTTTTGTGCCTCTTTTAAAACAAGCAAGAACTCATTAGAATTATTGCTTTTAACAATTATTCACTTTACATTATGTCTTTTCTTTTGTCTCTTCTATTCTCCAAATGCCTCCTTCCAAATATTAACTTTAATAATTTATCTCTCTTTTTTTTTTCTCATGTAACCAGTAAAAAACAAAACTTGTGTTAATATTATTTTAGATATGACTGAATATAATGTAATAACTCGTTGAACATTATTATTGTGAAGAGCGAGATAGCTACGCCTTCAGTTTGTCCTATACTATTATTTTCTTTCCGAACTTTTGTGCGAATCATATTTTCCTACTCGCTCAATTCTTTTGCTTTAACTGCACTTAGATAATTACTTCTTTTTTTTCTACCTACCTCACCACTTTTTTAACAAATGCGACGCATTTGCGTTCGCAACTATGACGCAGTGAGTGCAATTGCTGAAAAAATAGCCAATGATACATAAGTATCTTAATTTTCCAATTCTATGGTTCTTAAAAACCAATAATAACGATTAAATGGAGTATAAAAGGGCACATCTTAAGCATACGAGCTCATTTCTTTCTTATTCTATTATCAAGACACTTCATTTAGTCTCTCAAATGATCAAGATAAGCACCATGGATACTTTAATAAAATAGTTAAAGTAGTGATTTTTTCCACAGCAGAAGAGCTTTTTTAAGAAAAGAACAATTTTTTTATAAAGTTTAATCAAAGGTTTTAGGGATCGAGGAATCTGAATCCGAAACCGGCTTTCCGAAATTTTCAGATCGAGTTTACCACAAAAATCTTTTTTTGTAGAAAAGTATTTTTTTTAATAGAAAAAATTTTTGCAAAAAAAATATTGCTTTCATCAAACAGTTTTTTGTCGGATAATCAGTGTTTTCGTAAATGTTTTTAACGAAAAAACTGATTATCTGGCAAAGAATCGTTTGATAAAAAAAATATTTTGTAAATCACTTTGTTTCGTAAACTTTGTTTCGTTAAAAAGAATCATTTTTTCACAAAAATCTTTTATCAAATTTTATAAAAATCGTTCTTTTCTTAAAAAAAAAGCCCTTCTTGTGTGAAAAAAATCTCTACTTTAACCATTTTATTAAAGTATCCATGATGCTTACCTTTATACTTTGAGAGACTAAATGAAGTGTCTTGGTAATAGAAAAAGAAAAAAATGAGCTCGTATGCTTGAGATGTTTCCTTTTATACATTTTTTTATTTTTTCATTATCTAAATTTTTATTTTTCTTTCAAATTTTTCTACTTTTTAACCTTTTTAGAATTATTTTTAGTAGCAATTTTTTTTGATGTTTCTAATTTTTTAATTTTTGTATTTTAAAATATTTTTGTAATTCCTAATAAAAGTATTAATAAAGTGAAAACATCACCTATGTTGTCTTTTTTAGCAATCGCAATTTTTTTCTCGCAATTACGTGTAACTGCGCTGCGATTTGACCGCAGTCGAACACATTGGATATGATTTAGACTGACTTTATTGGTCAAATATTTTTATGCTTCTCAAAAAGTAATTATTTTTTTTTTACTTGTCTTTATTTACAAAGATGTAGTGCTACTTTTTAACAGAATCAGAAGCAGTTGGTTGCACACTGCTCATATTTCTATGTGAATCAATGAATTTTATTTGTAGTGAAAGCTAGTTCCATCCTCATGTAGTACAGATAAATCAATGTCTAGTTTTGTCAAACTGTGGTCCATGAATTGTTGACAAAGAGTTTTCGTGAAATCTTTCATTTGAAATATTACTTCATTATTTATCGAAGATAATTTGGCATAAACAATTATTTTTCAGTTAAGAAAAATTTGATTATTGTTTGGCTTCATTTGCATGTCGTTCTTCGTCATTCATCAATTACAAATCGTCTTTTAAACTAATACTGTCTATCAGTTGAACTTTTTCCTTTCCATTCTAAAAGATTAATTAATCATCGTAGCATTTGTATTTATTTTATTACAGCTGGCATAATTTTTCCATTTTCAATTAGTAGGAATGCATTGCTGTTCCTGATTGAGAAACAGCATATACAATTATGTAAATAAAAAGTAAAGCAAACTCAAGTATGACTGCATTTCATTTTGAAATTAAAACTTAGTTCTGAGTAACAATAGGAAAGTAATTCAAAAATAGAATAGCCTTTCTTTTTTGTTTATTATTTTTTTTCCGAGTGAAGGTATAGTTCAATAAAGTATGAACAATCTCCAATTTTTATGCAAAACAGAAGCAGTGTATTGATCGGTAAATAATTTTAACTGTTTTCATTCTTTCTTTATGTCTCAAGAAGTTTGGAAATAGTTATGTTCGTTTAACGTATCATCTAATACTGAATCTAATATTATAATTTTGATAGTATCCTCAAGTAATATAGTCAAAAAAAGTGTTCAACATAAGATCCAACCGTTAACCGAAAAGTATTTTGACCACTGCTGAAAGGACATAAACTTTTAAAATAGGTTCATACTTTAATTTAAAAGTCTACATTATCTTACTGTTCATATGACAGAGGGAAAAAACTTGTGTTTCCAAGAAGATTTTTAATTTTTTTTGGCACCATTATCTAATAATTCATGTAATAATTCACATGAATTTTGACATTGAATTGTTAATTCATCGAATGGAATTAGAAATAAATGTGGAAACCTCGGATTTAAATCCGAGAGTTATGTGTACTTCAAAAAGTGAATGAGACAGATGAGTCGTTCTAGAATGTGGGGACATAAAAATGATCCTGGCAAACCTTGTCTATAAACACTTGATTTCTATTGGCTACTGCTCAACCAATAGGATTTGGAGGTGAATACAGCTCAGATTTGAACTCTTCACCTTGATTTACTCTAAGAAAGTCGTTTTTTCTTATAACTTGATTTTTATTGGTCACTGCTCAACCAATAGTATTTCGATGGAAGTGGAATACAGATTCGAGTTCTCCATCTCAGAAAACCTCGAAGTATCATCACTGTGATCGGAAGATAGAGCTCTATTGGTGGATCAATTAGATCGTGGACAAAAATAGAACCAATGCCTGTTTAATTATCTTTGCAATAGACGAGTTAGCCTTCTTGTTTCTTTATGTTTCATATACCATTTTGTAGCTCGTGAAATTCTCTATCGAATGGTATATGGTAGTTGAGGTTTTATTTGATTATAATAGTAAAATTTTTTTACGAAAGTGAGGATAGATTGATTTTCGCATAGGAAGGCATAGGGAATAATCACTATTTTTGCAATAACTCAGAAACGGCTCGACCAATCATGCTCATCTTCGAACTCGACCGAGATATTGTTAAGACTGAACTGTGTAGAAAATTTCATCGTGATCGGACTCTCCTTTCAAAAGTTATCGTGTAAACGGACGGACGGCCGGACACACTGACCGATTCTAGAGCCTAGGAACTTTTTGAGTACACAAAAAGACAAAACAATTAAAGTATACTTATTATGTGTTCGTACAACTGTTCTCTTATAGAGGATATTATCGGATTAAATTAAAATCATACCATTCATCGTTAACAAAAACAAATATCAATATAACACATTCGTTTTATTTTTTGATAATTTACACTTGCAAGACTATGATCAATAATAGTTCCCAATTGTGGATTTTCTATATTACGGACCTTCTTGTTGAAAAAATCGAGCATTATCACGTTTTTTTTTACAATTAACGACAGTTAGTTTTGGTTGATAATCAGACTTTATCTAAGGAAAAACTAATTAAATCTATAGATAGAGAGAGATTTTTATTATTGATTTAAATCATATTTAAAAACGTTACTCGTGTTTCTTATAGATAATATTATTTAAATGCATCGAAATAATTATAAAATAATAACGAAACGTTTATTTATTGAAATGTTTTCATCTTAATAAACTTTTTTTACAAAGAGATAAACCATCCAGAACGTTCTTCTCTTCTACCTTGATAAATAAGACCTAAATAGAATTTTCTTTATATTAAATTTGTTGATGCGAGAAATGCATCTACAGATGTACCACAACGTTTTTAATCTAAACAAGGACAAAAAAACCTTTCAATATAATATTGCTAATATTCTATTATGAAACATAACGAAAATTCTTTTTATTCAAAAATCTATCTGTCAAAACAAAAAAAGAAAAAAAAAACAACGAAAGATATTATATCAAATAATAGCAGGAATATGAAAAGGAACGTTTTTTTTTTGTATTTTGACTGAGAAAAATTTTTCTAACTGTTAGTCTAACGTTGTAGATCTCTCGATAATAGATATATTAGGGTATAGATAGAGAGAATTTCTCAATAACGATTGTATCAATAAATTCCTAGAAGCATATTAGTTTTTCTTGGACATTTCTATAGACCATAGTTCACCATCTAATTTCTCATTTATTTCTATATGAATTTTTGTTGGAATAGACATTATTTGATAACGTCGTGCTAGTGCTTTTTTTGCAACGAGCCATCGAAAATAAAATAATAAATTATTTAATTAAAAAAAATTGACTTGTGATGATAGAGGATAATCAAGAAATAAAAATTTTTTAAATGTATCATAACGATATTTTCGATTATTCGATAATGCACATAACGACAACGGTCTCCATTAAATATTTTAATGCTTGAAGATAACGGTTCAGCTAGATCATTTATTAATTGTTCTTGAAAAAAGAATCGTTTGAATGTTGTTGTTCTATTCAATATTAAAATAACTTCCATATAAGAATATTCAACATGCATTCATATTCAATAACAAAACACGACAATTTGTTTTTATCAAAAAACATTAAAAAAAAACAAAAGTTTGATGAAAAATATTTTACCAAATAGTTGATAAACATTGCATAACTCCATCAATAAGTCCTAATGAAATTTGTTCGTCTCGTCCTGGACAATACTACAATAGAATTATCAAGAGATTTACCACTAATATAACGCATATAACGACCCTCAGAACTCCAATCTATAGAAAAAAACAAACATTTTTTCATCTAAAGCATCGAAAATTAATCTTGAGAAAATGCTTGTATATCTGAAACTGGTAATCGTTTTACTATGTTAGAATTTCCTAACTTAAAAGACAATAGTTGACAGATAAAAGTCATTTTTATTATTAATAAAAATAAATTGTTTCTTTAAAAAAATTCTCAAATCTAATTTTCTTGATCAAACCGTATGAGATAGTACTTCATGTAACTAGGAATTGGAACTTTTGATTTTTATTGACATGCATCATCAAATAGTTTGTTAGTATATGAATGAATAAATTTTTATGGAATAATATTATGAACTTTTCTGATCATTGATGTGTGAAAGACGTGTCAAGAAGGGCTAGATGTGTCATCGATGACACATCAGCTTTTATGGTTGAACTGCTTGCCAAGCTAGGTATGTAACGCAAAGTATGTATGTTCGAATCTAACCTTCCTCACTTTGCTTCTATAATTTAGACGAGTCTGGACACCAACATCTGACTCACAAAAGGACCGGTTTCAGACGTTATGAATGACTAGTAGTTGTATAATGTATAGCATGCAGTTAGCAATATGATCGATATGCACAAATATATTTTTCAATTTTTAAATATATCGGACGGGTGTCATGACAGACCGTCAGGACTAGTCCGAAGACGATAGGATGGAGATACGAGACTAAATATTTTTGCGTCAGACGGGCGTCATGTCGACGTGTCTTGACTAGTCGTTTTTGTAAATATTACTAGACTGTATTGAAATACTGACACCCGTCTGCGGGCTGGTCAGGACGCGGTGTACGGACTCCCAATAATATTGGACTAGTCATGTCTAAGCCGTTTTGAGAAAAAGACTAATGACTGACGGAGCGTCATGACTGGTGAAACTATCTAGTCTTTTTACCCGTCTTTTGCTCTCCTGTGTTAACATATCTCTTTTCAACTTTATTAATAATGAGTCTGATTATTCTCATAAGTTATTATTGGGCAAGAAAACGTGATATAAGAAAAAGTGTGAATTTACATGATTTAGAAACATGTTTCCAT
>CAJNOL010003704.1:0-20343 GCA_905250125.1 Rotaria sordida
GGTATTGAAATATTCAAAGTATAATTAGACCTATAGTTCGAACTTCTATCTATGATAATAGTATAAACTTGCACAGCCAATCAAGGCGCATCCACTGTTTAAGTTGTGATTGCTGAAAATAAAATTAGCAGAAAAATTTAAATTTTTGAAACAGAGCTTATAATAATTCTTCTTTAATTCAGATCAGTCTGATTCTTCCAAGAGGGTCCATGCATAAGAGTGATTTATGCCACTGTGATAAGTTCATTATACTTTGTATACTAATTACTACAAAGTTAATCGAAAATAGAGGCTCGCTCTTAAGGATCTTTTTTAGTAAGTTCAAATATTTAATTTTCCTAAACTAAGCAATGAGTGTGAGGAAAAACCCAATTTTTGGATAGCAATAATGTGATTTGTGACAACTTTGAATCTACACGAATGCTTTGGAATGTTTCAGAATAGCTTCGGATAACTCGAAATAAATGGAAATGAGGCGAATGCCCGAAAACGCTTCATCTCTTGGGGAAAATCTTTACAAGTTATTTTCCAAAGCTGAACACAATACTACTTACGGAGAAGCTTTCTTAATTCGGTCAACTGTACAGTGTGGATTGTGTAATCTTGACGAAGTTTCTCCAATTCTTCCTTTAACTGTTTATTTTCTTCTTGCGTTTGATGTCGAAACTGTCGAAATTGTTCTTTGAGACATATCATACGGGTATGACTTTGAGTTGCATCACGTCGCTTGTAGACAATTTTGCAATCTTCACAGGCAAATTCAATCAATCCACATTGAGATTTATGTTGCTCGATTTCCTTTTTAGCAAACGATGAATGACAGCCAGGACATCTTTGGGGCTGGTAATCACACTGTAGCTCATGCTTTTCTACTGCATCGTAGAATGGGATCTAGAGCAAAATATCGATGAAACAGTTTTGGTAGAAGAACAACTAACTTCACGACAGCCGTTTCGTTCATAGATGCAAGCTATCTGTAACTTGGATAATGGAGTAGCAATGTATCGAGAACATGTTCGCTTCATGAATGGTCCACATCCCATTGGGCATTGCTTTCTACCTTCATGAAGCCATGTTTCAATGCATGCCAAACAAAAGTGTGTCTCGCATGTCTGACAAGAGACTGGTTTCCATAGGATATTACCACATATCGAAGAACAGTGTAGTTCTTCCAAATCGTTTGGTGATTTATTTAGAACGCGATCTGATGCAAGTCCAACTTCGTTAGTGGATGTCATGTAATAGAATATAATAGTTCTAGAATGGCATGTAGACATTTGAGTTAGTTTTCGATGAAAAAAATGTACAACAATTGTTGGTAATGATGAGATTATTGTGGAAAGTAAGATATCTTGTAGACCTTCCTTCATATTTTATGAAAAAACTGGTCAGTAGGACACTAACAAGCGAAGTGCTTGTGTGTTTCTATTTGTGTTTCGACATTGGAAAAGATAGTGACGACAATATTATATTTAAGACAATTATGATCTGAGTTATCTCCTGTTGATTTATATTAAAATGAAGAAGACGAGTAGAAAGGTTTTTCTAGATTCGAATAACTAATATAGTCGAAAAAATTTTGTCAAAACTTCTTTCTTTTTAAAACAATTAACCGTACTAGAATATAGTAATACAGCTAGAGAGCATTTGACGATTACTTTTTGCCTATCTTTTTTCTGTGATTGAGTGAAAGGATGTGAGGATGAGGGTAGGTGTGGATGCTGTTTTGGGTTTTGATATATAATGTATGTGTTTAAATTTCTTTGAAGATTCCAAGTCATCTTAACCACACATAACAAGCTACAACTCCTATTGCAATCGCATTAGATCAGCATTGACCTTCTCTTGACTTTGATTTTGTATCTCTTTAATAACTGAAATGAACAAATGCAGGGCTAAGTATCGACAAAATCATAGAATGAAGATGGGTAAAAAAACCAAACAAATATCAGACAACTGCGGAACAATGAAAAATACGATTGGTAATTGTCATAGATTAAAGAAAGTTAATTGGCTTAAGTAAAATTCTTCAGGGGTGACACCCAGGTCAAATCTGATCGGTCGTATAGCAACTAATTAGGGCGAAACACGGCAGCTGTTTACGTTGATTAATTACAGCAGTCGTAAACGATCTATTACGGCCATCATAAACAATGACCGTAAAAAGTCACTGTTAACGACTAGCGTAATGATACGGCGATCATATACGCTGTTCGGAAAACATCGTAACGAATCGAGTATGTCAGCCGTTTCCGGCAACCATAAACTATGCTTTACGGCACATTAGGATGTGAGTGTGGCGGTGACTGTGACTGTGTGTTATTTCCCATAGTCACAAACACTCTCCCACCCGCATCACACTCACACCCTACTATTACGATTTCGAAGTGTTTTTACAATTTTTTTTGACGCTTTCTATTATCATAATGGTACATTTCGTTGTATCATAGACTTTACAGACCTTCTTCCACTCATGATAATGTGGTATGCAACTTTCATCTTTACTCTGCAGATTATTTGATAATAATTAAATCAGTGACAACCATATTCATATTCATTTATAGTTATGCAGCGTCATAATCATGCTATTTACTGTGCTGATCTCCCTATTGTCCGTAATTCTTCATTCTAACCTAGATGAATCGGGTGTGGATGTGGATGTAGGTGTGATGTGAATGGGGAAATGCTTGTGACTATGGAAGAGAAGACTGTTACAGTCATAGCCACACCCATGCATTTTTTACCATACTATTCAACGAAGAGTTTTCACTGAGCAGTTCATTTAGTTGTGTCTGTTTTGGATTCCGTTTCCAGGAGCCCGGAACCTGAGACGGGTTCTCGTTTCTAGAAACTTGGAAACCTATAGTGACTTGATACCAATTGAAAGAATAACGGTGTGGATTTTTCCAGAAAACTACCACTGACACCCGCATCCACACCCACACTATCGATAGAAAAAAGTTCAGAATATATATTATACGGGTGGTCCATAAATAATTCTACTGTTAGTATTTTCAAATTTTTTCCTCTGTTTTCTTCATGATCGTGATAACTTTGTAGTCAAAAAATTTGCCGGCAAATTCTCTACAAAACCTATACTGACTGGTTTATTTTGAAATGCAAAGGTGCAAAATGCCATGAAAAATCGTGAGAGAGCTGAAATATGAGGAAAAATAAACTATTTTCTCAAAGAGAGCACTTTTTTCCAATGGTTCGCGGCGGTTAGAACGCAATTTTAGTGCATTTTCTTGTAATTTCAAGTATGTTCTTTGTAGTCACAAAAAGCGCAAATTCTTTTAATTCAAAACACTCGATGAAAAGATAACCTTCTCAACAGTAAGACGAAAAATACGAAGATTTTTGCCGTATTTTATTTGGGTTTAACAAACGAAATCATTTTCTGAATCTGCTTCAAAAATTACAGAGTCGACCATCATAACTAATCATTTGTCTTCAAAATAAATAAATAAATCAACTTGAATGACTCAAGTTTGACCAAGCTTTATATGTTTTATTGAAAGATTCAATTTATCATTAAAAAAATCCTCATGATTTTGGAAAATGGACAACAAACAAATCGATTCTTACTCTCTCAATTCTAAGTGAAATTGTTTAAGAGTATATATGCAAAGTAAAGCTTATCAAGTCCTACACGATGACTAATTCAAATTTTCACTGCCTTAAACTTTTAGCAAATAATATTCTTTCAAAACTGTTTTACAAGTTATTTTTTTTCTTCCATTTTGATACTTTGCACAAACAGTCATGCCATGTTCCACATTTACATTTCATAAAAACCATCAATACACTTTCTGTAGGGAATTTGACAGCGAATTGTTTGATTAAAAAATTGTCACGATTAAGGAAAAAATTGAGGCGAAAATTTTGAAAGTACTAACAGTATAATTATTTATGGGTCAATTGTGAAAAATTTTTTTTTAAAATGCTCAGCGGCGGCAGGACTCGACGTTTTCGATGGCTCTTTTCAAAAACTTTTTTGGTTTCGAGAGATTTTAGAACTGAAAAGAAAGGAGATACTGCTAGAGAACAGGCTAACAAGAAACAAGACAAGTTATATAAAACAAAGAAAAGAATCTAATAGTTTTTGCACTTTCTTGGACTTCTCGGCTCAACACACGACAAACACAACGTTAGATTAGTCTTTGACATGTGTGTCATACTTCGAGTTACTATACCAAAAAAAAAATTACTTATTCATACAGAAAAAAATGCTAAAACATAGATTCACATCAATCATTTCTTGATTGAACTGATTAAAAATTGGTTTTCAGCTTAGGCGATAAATTTAATTTGATTAGAATTAATTTTATAGAAGAAAAAGACGGTTAAAAACAGATATTTCTGTTTTTTACAGAAAGAACATACTTTAAAACTGATCCTGAGCATCGAAAATTTTCGAAAACCGAGCCTATTTTGGTAACATGGCAGCGGTGGCTCAATCGCTCGGCTTACATCTTCAGATGTATAGAAAGATGAAAACAGAAAATCAATGGTACAGCGAAGGAAGACCAGACATTTCAATATGTTACAGACAATGCAAAGAATTCGATTAGCTAAATCATTCATTCAATGTCAGCAATTATGTCAGGGTATAGTTTATTCCATCAACAAGAAATAAAGACAGTATATATGCATAGTATGGGAGAATAATATTATTTCATTGAGATGTTGTCAGTGAAGGACAAGCTATTCAAAGAAAATGATTTTTTTCCTATGGCAGGAAATCAATTTCAAGAACATTACGTATGTACTTTAATAAAACATCACACTAAATTATCGAAAAGAGGTCTTCAGTATTCAAAAAAAAATGTGAAGAACTATTTTTTATATTCAAAACAAAGTCTCATTGAAATTGTACTATTCTCATTCTTATTACTTTTAAAAGTTTAGATTATATGCATGAATGTGAGCAGAATAATTGAAGTTTCATATTAACGGTTTAGCGATCTATATGATGACGCTCGTACGTTCCTTATTATGAATCAACAGTTTAATGATCATTCCAACTTGAATATAAAACGAATTTCAACGATGCCTTTCTATACCTAATGTGATGTCTGATTCGTCTATCTATTCCACCGTTGACTTCATTTCGGCTAATTTTTCAACTGTTAGTAATATGAAATAATAATTTCATCTTCTTGTAGAAAATGAACAAGCAACTTCCTTTCACTTCCTTCTTATTCTAACCCGTTGCTTTGTATATTCGTAGAGTGCTTTGTTTCGTTATTTTTTTCTGTCTTTTTTATTTTACTAGCTGCATTTCTTTTTTATAATTAGTTAATTACCATGACGATGACATATAGATATTCGGAGACAAATTATATCGAATTGGTTAATGATTATCAACTATAACGATTCTTTTGTTTGTTCTCCCTATTATAAATAACAAAAAAATATCACCTGTGAATTTTCTCGTTCATACTATTGAAAAAGAGACAGAAACCAATAACATTAGTTTTTACTTTTGAAATATTTCCAACGAAAGCTGCCACCTCTTCTGCTTTTTGAAGATTTTTCTGTTTTTTTTTCTGTCGTTTCTGCTTTTTCGATCTGTTTCTGCTTTTTTAAGATACTTTGTCATTTACATTTTTAACTAACATTTTCCATCTCAAACATCTTTTTTCATTATTATAAAACGAAATCCTCATCCATGGCCGTCAATGTTTTTGTTCTATCATCATTTCTTTAAAAGGATAATATTTATTTTGTACTGGCTGGAAAACTGTTAGTATACAAGGTGCATAAAAATGTTTTTCTTGAGAGGAGCAAGACACTATGATATTAAGTACCCTTCTTCATAAGCTTTGTACCAAATTAATGTGCGTCAAAAACTCAATCCATTAGTGTTAGATAGTAAGGATCATGATAAAGTTTCAATGTCGAAATTGGGAAATTTTGAGAGTTTTACGCCCTATTGGTATATATAGAAAACTACCTCCATAAGATGGTTCAAACTAGGTCTGATTGAAAGAATTAATATCTCAAAGTACTCAACACTTGGCCCGGAAATACTGAAACCATACTCAGAAATAAAGCTCCACTAAGTACTGCCAGAAACGGAACACGAGCATTATCAAGAAAAGACTAAACAACACTTTGTAGATGTTTTGGCAAACAGGAAAACAAATACCGAGTTATCTGAAACTCTTATGTTTGTATCTATGTCATCTTCGTAATGTGAAGAAAGCTAATGTTCCTCATACTCTTTATTGATAATATTCATGAAACCTAGAAGACAAATACAAACTTGCAATATCCATCCTTTTAAATTAGACCTAGTTTGAACCTCTTTATAAAAGTGATTTTCTATGCCTATAGAGCGTACAACCATCGAAATTTCCTAAGTTCAACATTGAAACATTGTCCTAGTCTTTACTATGTAATACTGATAAATCCCATTTTCGAAATGCGTTAATTTGGCATAAAGTTTATTAAGAATGGTTTTAAAAAGCATAGTGTGACTCTAAGGATAAAACATTTCTACGCATCCTTCACAATAAAGCATCAAAATTTGATATAGAAATACTTACTCAGTATGCTGAAATAAAGCTTGAAAAGAAATTTAAATCACAAACGCTGACATCTCACTACGTCTCTTTTTTCCTCTTTTTCTCTCTTCCTCCTTCCCTCTTTTCCTCTTTTTCTTCAAAAGCGTGTTTTTTAAAAGCGTAAGTCGTCGTTTTGAAAATACGTTGTTTCAACACAAATCGGCTGACGACTTGC
This sequence comes from Rotaria sordida, assembly GCA_905250125.1. Taxonomy (NCBI): domain Eukaryota; kingdom Metazoa; phylum Rotifera; class Eurotatoria; order Philodinida; family Philodinidae; genus Rotaria; species Rotaria sordida. The sequence goes on from CAJNOL010003704.1 coordinate 6,748, forward strand.
ACATCTATTTCTTGTCGACGTTTTTTCCTCTCTTTTTTTGCAAAAAATACTTATCACTGACTGTCATTTTTTAGAAAATAAGAAAAAATGGGGTCAAAAAGAAAATATTGAAGGAAGAGAAAAAGAGAAAAAAAGGAAAAAGGAAAAAAAAAGGCCGAGTCGAATGTCAGCAAATATACTTTCTGCTTTTTTCTGCTTTTCGGACTGTAAAATGTGGCAACACTGTTTCCAACTAAATACATACTACTTTGACAAAAACTAGAAGGATCAGTGCAGTAGAAATGAATAGAAGTTTTATAATGATATCTTAGAAAAAAAAGAGAAATATTCAAACTCTTTTGGTAGTTGACTGCTCGTTCAGACAAAATCTTAACTTTTTTCAGTTTTTATTTTGGGTGTGGGGGTGTGGGTGTTAGTCTTCTCTTTATCAACACCCACACCCACACCCACACCCACCCACACCCACACCCACACCCACCCACACCCACACCCACACCCACACCCACACCTACACCCACACCCACCCACACCCCACACCCACACCCACCCTCGATCTTTATTTTCTCCAAATCTACAGAAGATTCTATAACCGAAAGATGTATGATTATAATGATAAGCTATTGAGCACTGTTAGTCAAAAAGTGGAAGACAAAAAAAAACATAGATCCATAGTATCATGTGTGATTTTTGAATCACACCGAATATAATATGTATACGTACATGTAAAGAGTGATCTTCTGGATGACTTCAAATATTGATGTACTAACGAGTGAAGGTCATCAGGTGATTAGAAATTTTTGAGTCCATTTTTTCCCAATGGTAGAAGGCCTATAGACTAGAAGAAACTTCAAAGGTTTCGGGCTGAGATTAAGATTTGACCGAGATATTAAATTGCGAAGTTATAAGTGTTCTAAGTATATATTCTATATTGTTGAGGAAATGAAATTTTTCATATACAGTAGCGAATTCTAATGCTAATACATAAATAAGATGAAAATGACTTTTTTTTAAGAAGTTGTTTGTATTTACGTAAGTATATATTGAACATAATTTTTTTTATTAAAATTTTCTTTATTGTTTTACTTTCTCTTGTATATTTTGAACAAAATGGTTTTTCAATAAATATCTACATCTTATAATGTCAAGAATGAAACAACCCAAATTTTTCAAAAATCTTTCACATGCTTTTGTTAATTTAACGGTTTCAGCTAGTTCCAGGTAACTTTTTCGAGAACGGAACCGGACTCTTTTTTTTTCTCATTTTTACTACACAGAGCCGTTGAACTCTACTGATCAGAGACGGTAGCACTGCGAGTACTTGATATGGAGAATCTTTTACTAAAAACCTACAACAGCATATTAAGTCTCTAAAAGTTCAGTTCAAAAAAATATTTGAAATTTCTCACAATTGACAGCATTTTTCACCAAGAAATTATTTTACAGATATCCAAATGGTATACACTTTAGTATAATTTTAGTTCTGTCAGCACTTAAATACATCCTTTATTAAGAAGTAGGAGTTGTATCTTTCGAAATGTAAATTAAGATCTATAATGTTCTGATACTTAGCTTAGACATCTCATATGAATCACTACTCAATACAAAAGACCTTCATTTACCTGTCGGTAAAGTTTTATAACTGTGTATGTCTTTGTTTTGTGTGGCATTAGTACCTAAAAACTGGTTATTGTTTTTAGATGACAATAATTCCTAATAGATAAAAAAAAATATCTTTAAAAGAATGCTTTCTTTAACTTAAACTCCTATCTTTTACCATTTTAGATGTGTTGGTTGATTTTAGTGTAACACGAATATCATTTGTATTGGCTGTTGATATTGTCGATTTCTGCTGTTGTCTTGATCTGAAACAATATTTTTTGCTTAAAATACAACAAGAGAAAGTTTAATGATGTGAAAAGAATTACCTAAGTTTCTTACGTTCATTATTGAAAATTATTCGATATTTCAATGGAGGAATTAATTCTTTCAATAGTATATCATCTAAACCATCACTCATTAGTAATGAGCCATTAATTTCATTTTCTAAAAACGATTGATAAAATAGTCACTTTGTTTAAAAAAAAAATAAATTATGTAAAACAACAAAAATTGAAAATTTTTGCAATTAGAAATACGATCTTGAATTAAAAGCCATACGTACAGTCGACGACAAAAGTTTCACCCGTCTCAAAATGAATTTTTTGGTATTATTTTTGGCGTATGAGAATAAAATGCAACACATATATATATATATATACAGAGAAGTTCAAGACATTTACGCAACACATAGTAGTTTTATAAATGTTTGCTTCCTCTTTGAGTAAAGTAAAAGTATGTAATACATCCATTTTTGGATGGCCTGTTGAGAGATGAGATCGCTCATGTGAAGTGAGTTCAAGTTTATAACTTTTGACCATTCCGAGAGAAGAGCTTTGGTGATGCTCCATCAACGGACATTACCAAGAACACTGAGCACGAAGTTTCGAGTTGTAATTCATTCACTAGAAATTCATCAGCTCGAAATTTCGGTCTCGTATCATACAACCTATCTTATCTCTCAACAAGTCATTCAAAAATGGATATATTTACATATTTTTACTTTGCTCAAAGAAGAAGCAAACACTTATAAAACTACTATGTGTTGCGTAAACATCTTGAAACTCATTGCAAACCGGGCGGAACTTTTGTCGTCGACTACATAGACAGATTTTCATGGTACTCTTAACTTTTATAAAAAATGTGAAAGAAAACTTACCTCTAAACTTCTCGATATGTTTTTCCAAATGGATTGATGAAAGCCATTGAGCTACTTGTTCTATTGACCATGATTCAGGTATGCTGTTCACAACACCTTCTAATTTTGAAGAGGAAAAAAAGTATAAATTAATCTATTACTTGACACAATTCTTTTTAAAACCGTTACCTGCAATACCTTGTTTAGGTAATTTAGAATTTGGCGCCTTGAGTTCACTAGTTGATTCAGCAACTGGTTCAACATTCTACTTATGTAAAAATGAATTTTATGTTCTTTGCTTTTATATTGAGATCTTTTTCATTTACCATTGATGATGGATCTCTAGACTTAGTTGTATCTGTTTTGACACTTATTTCAGCCAAATCTTTCTTATTTTTATTCAACAAAAACTGAGTCATATCCATGGTTGCCTGATTGTCTGTAGTATAATGCGTGAAATAGCAGATATTTATATACAGCAAGGTTTTTCTTTACTATTTTTAAAAAGTAGAAACGAAGTATTCTTACATGAAACAATACAATATTTGTTTGTCTTTTATTCGTACCGGACGAAGATCCAATAATATGCCACAAACTTCACAAGCAAAACATCTACGATGCCATAACTAAAGAAACGACGAGATAAAATCCTAAAGTTATTTCGATATTCAAAAATATACCACAGTCAGCAGAAATTCAAGTGAATTTTAATGAAACAGAACAATTTACCTTGATGGTGTGGGTATGAGTGTGAACTAAGATACTACAAACATCCACATTCACAATCTCACACTCACCCACACGCATTCGTTACAGAAAAATTAAATAAATTTTAAAAAAATGAAGAAGATAGGCAAGAAAAAAAAAGAATCCAAAGGAGTGAATCTCCTCAGCTTGCATTAAATTAAGTGTCTAAGGTCCTGTTGTAGCGTAATAATAACCTGTTATTCTTATTTAAAAGTTGAAAGCTATAGATATCTGCGGTCTAGCAGTACTAATAATGAAGGTATTTTTGTTGTCAGTTAAATTCCCTAGATATATTGGGGTCAAATGGAAGCTCTCACTGAGAAACTAACAGAGCTAAAATATTACCGGCCATTAGTTTGTCTAGAGGGAGATATTCGATATTTAATTTATGCATATCTATTACGGAGTCAAAGGTCCAAGTTCATAGATGAACGATAAAGGCCAGCGGCTGATGAATGAATGCCTCAAACTTAAACTATAGAACTCTTCATACAATAATCTAATGAATTAATCCTCCGCTCACAATGGGCAACAACGTGGACATTTGGTGAAAAAATGAAAGTGATATTTTTCGCGATTTGAATAATGTCCAATATACTTTAACCAATTGCCGATTTTTTGATAACCTTTTTTTTATTTTAACTCTTTAGAACATCGAAAAAACCTTAGATCCAAAAAATGGCCTGATTTCTGTCAATTTTGAGAAAAGCGTTTTGTTTCAAAGAAAGTAGAATGATTTAAAGAATAAATCACGCAGATTCTGAAAGTAGAGCTCTTGCTCTATCGTTCTATAACAAAGACTTTGCTCTAACAGTCTCTCTGTTAGAAAAACCATGCATTGTTTCTCAACCGCGGGTTTTCCAAAAAAGAGGTGTTCAGTGTAGTGAGTGCGCACACTTTAGCACAACTTCAAAACGCGTGAAATTTTCACATAATGTTTAAATCTGTCTGACACATCTACTCACTTAGCGTAAAGATGCGTAAATGCTCTTGGACTGGGTTAGAGGTTTTACAAAAACCTCCGGTTTTCCAGAGTATTCTTTATTTTCTTGGGGTTAGAAGTACTTTCAGACAAAACTAATCACATATTCGGAATCAGCACGAGAAACTGCATTGAATGATGTGCCTTTCAATGACTTCAAGACGAGATCACTTTTCAACAAAATCCAGTCATACGTGAAAATCCCATTTTTCATTGTTTTCTCCGCAATGACGTGAAACTATGAATCTGCAAAGATCATTAACTAGGTTAATAATGCTCGGTTGTGATACAGTCAGGAACAATGGTAAGATCCTGGATCTTTGGATTTTGTGATCACAATCTCTTGGGACAAAGCTGGATGCTACCAAGGGGGTCCACGCAACATGCTTGGGCAAAAAGAAAAAGAAAAGACAAAACAGTCTTGGCATGTAACAATGAAGACGATAACCTTTTTTATAGTATGCTTGCAGATAGTTAATTATTTTGAATTTTTTTTATAAGTTTTTTTTCATTAATTTTAGTTTTAGCATCAATTTTTATTCTTTTTTCGTATATATAGCAAATCCACGAAAAACGATCTTGAGGTACCGGTCTACAATTTGTAAAAGAAGTCTAATGACTTGACCAGTTCCATAAAAAAAGAGTCAAGGGGTGGTGGTGGGCACCATATACGATACGACAACGTGCTTTTCCAGTCTGAGCTCTTGTTAAGATTTGCTAAAACATAGAAAACGGTTCAATTTAAGTATTCTATTAAAAGTAGTTTCCAAAGACCTAGATTTCAAGAAAATCTTCTTGAAGGTTCCGTAAAACTTTTCTATTACCAGATTCAAAATCAGCGTACTCAAAAATCTATAAGAAATGATGGACAAATCGGAACTAGATATATAAAAGACCATTTGGATCTCGGGAAAACCAACTTAAAAGTACTTCTGAGTTCTGCAAACTACTCTATTGAAAAGAGCACATGCGAAAACCTATAAGAAAAGTATTTTTGAATATATTGGAGTGTTTTAAAACAAAATGTCCGCGTGCATGCGAAAAATTGCCCACTGTGTGGCACTCCTATGCATGTTTGATTAGAAGGATCTTATTTAATTTTTTAGCTTTTTTTACGTTATTAGTATTTTGTTTAGCCTATCAATAAAAATCCTGCCCACTTTGCCCACCACTTTTTTCTGACACAAGCGAAGTTTATCTATTGGTTAATAAATTCTGGTTGCGCCACTGGTTGTGCACAATGATTCATGGAATTTTTCTTTTCATCATGACATTTGTTGTGTTGTAAAACCTTCTCATCGATGTAAACATTTTTATATTTTGTAAATTGAGATTGGTATTCATCGATTCTATGCTTTTTGGTCTATTGGTTAATTATATTTGACATCTAACTGTTCATCATAGTAGTTTAACATCGATCGAGAATGAAAATAACAATTTTCCTACGCTTTTTCAGTTAATGATGCGTGTCTATTCAAACATTATTTTATCATCATCATTAATGCGTGACGAAAAAGAAAAAGAAACATTTGATAAAACATTATTGAAAGAAAATTTAATATATTGTAAAATCGACGACTCTATAACGGTAGAATATGTCGCAAAATCTAGAAAAATAAACATCTAGAAAAAAGCGTTCACTGCAATCTCTGCGACATGGCGGAATTCCATGAATTCGAAATTCCCTGAAACTCATATGATCTTAAATGATAGGTGGTTTCGGAGCACCTATATGCGATGATATATCCTGTGCGAAACGTCGCATCATCCACGCCCTATCCGACACTACTAAAGCAGTTCCACTCGCAGCTTGGCTTTTTGTAAATTGGAATTCCTTCAATTCTCATATGGGCTCCGAATTCATGAAATTCAGTTAGCACTGCAATGGCTGAACCATAAAATGTAGAATTGATTTTTCTAAAATTTTCTGTTTCTAGATCGTTTTTTTCTAGATTTTGCGACAATACCTAATGGCACATACACCTATTTATTTTTATGATCTCGATGAACCATATGGTGAATTTAGTAACTTTTATGCTGCTCCAATCGAATTAGATGGATATATTTGGCCAACTAGTGAACATTATTTTCAAGCACAAAAATTTATTTTTCATGAAAGACATTTTAAACATATCTTAAAATTAGCTACTCCTCGAGAAATATTTGACTATGCTCAAGCTCATAAATCTTTAGTACGACCTGACTGGCCAGATATCAAAGATGAAGTTATGTATAAAGCATGTAAGGCGAAATTTACACAACATTGGAAACTTAAACAATTATTATTATCAACTGGTCATCGTACTTTAGTTGAACATACAAAAAATGACTCCTATTGGGGGGATGGAGGAGATGGAACTGGAAAAAATCAATTAGGAACCACATTAATGCACGTTAGACATAATATTAGAGATCATTAAAAGATTTATTATATATAAATACTTAAACATTCTGTTTTTTAATACTACTAATCATTTTTATATAAAAACATTATATTTATTTCTCACATGAACGCATAAATAACAAAACGAAAACAATCTAATAAAAGCCATACAATTAATCATAAATATTTCTACATATAAACTAAGACATATAGTTTACCTGTATGTTACTTCATTTCAAATCGTGAAGATAACCGAACATTAAAAATATATTTTATATAACGTAATAAAAAAAAAGAAAATCTTAAACTTTTTAATACCGTGAGAATGATGAAAGGTTATTGTGAAATATTTATTTCAATTAGAAGCAAAAAATACTCAAATTATTTTTAGAATATTGTTTTTTCCCAGTGCTACATTGTGGAATTCTTTTTTTCTTTCTGGTTAAAATGTGTCAATGCATATAATGATATTCATTGCCATGGTAATACAAACGAGCGACCTACTTTTATTTTCTTTTTCTTTCACAATTACATTGAAAGATGTTGCCAAAGAAAAAGAAAAAAATACACTCCAAGTGCATACATTAGTCAAAATAAAAACGAACTTTTCTCTTCATTTTTAGTTCGTACATAGCCATTGTGATAGGTGCATTTTTGACAAATATACCACAAAAAGAAGAAGAAGAAGAAGTTGAAAATCTTGAAATAAATTCTTTAATTTGGTTGGATAATTCAGTAAATAATTCATGAGAGAATCATCAAGCTCAACAACAACTTCGAACAACAATGAATCATGTATTAATATATCAAGACCAACAACAATGTCTTCAGTATATTGAATCTCTTTTAAAAGATGAACGAATTATTTTGATCGTGAATGAAAATTTAGGTCGAGAATGTCTTCTTCAAATATCTCAATTTCATCAAATCATATCTATTTATATTTACTGTCCAAATAAACACGATCATGAACAATGGACACAACAATATTCCAAAGTAAATATATTCTCATAATTTTCATTGATTTTATTTTATTTTATTTTAGATCAAAGGCGTATTTGATCGATTAAATAATTTAATTCATCAAATACAATCCGATCAATCTCAACGACAACATTATAAATTTGATGAACCATTATCAATCGGTATATTTAATTTAAATGCTCGTGAAGAAGGACAATCATCAACTAAATTAAATGATGAATTTATTCATTATCAATTATTAATTGATTGTATACTTCAAATGGAATCATCATCAAACGAAAAACAAGAACTTATTGCTCTATTTAAACAACAATATAAGAATAATCCTATTGAATTAAAATGATTAAAGAATTTGAAAACGGCTATTCATTAAATCGATCAATATGGTGGTATACAAGACAATCATTTATCTATCGATTATTAAACAAACCATTTCGAATACAAAATATTAATTTATTATATTTATTTCGATTCTTCATTCGTGATCTTTGTAATGAATTAGAAAATAATAAATGTTCATCATTTATGCATGTTTCTCAAGCACAATTAATGTCAAAAGAAGAAATCGAAATATTAAAAAATTCTATTGGAAATTTTGTTTCAATGAATTCATTTCTTTCAACTAGTCTTAATCAATAACAAGCTCGAACATTTTTTCATTCTGTTAATTCTTCTCATAAAGACATTGAACAAGTTCTTTTCGAAATTGATGCTGATCCTCAATTAATTAATATTTAATCTTTTAGTAATATTACTTCACAGAGTTATTTTCCAGAAGAAGAAGTTATTTTTATGATTGGATCAATTTTTCAACTTGTTCAGATTATACGTAATGATAATGATGGAATTTGAAATATTCAAATGGTGTTATGTTCTGATGATGATCATCAATTACAACCACTTTTTCAACATATGAAGAATGAATCAGGTAATGACGAAACAGATTTGTATACATTTGGACATGTACTTTGCGAAATGGGTAAATTAGATGATGCTGAAAAATATTTTCGTCGTTATTTGCAAGAACAATCGAATTATAATCAAAATCTTTCTATTTGCTATTTTGCACTCGGAAGAGTGACCTATTCGAAATGAGACTATGAATCAAGTCTGAATTGGTATAATAAAGCATTAGAAATCTTTATGCAAACCTTAAACTCAAATAATCCAAATATTGCTCAAATTCACAACGCTATTGCTGCTGATTATTATACTAAAGATGATTATACCAATGCATTGGAATCATACAAGAAAGGATTATTAATCTTTACGGAAGCATATGGTGAAGATCATCCAAATGTGGCTATGTGTCTCAATAATATGGGTTTTATCTATCAAGATGAGGAGAAATACTCAGACGCATTAGAGTATTAACCAAAGGCATTGGCTGTTCGTCAAAAATATCTTCCTGCCGATCATCCTCAATTGGATACATCATACAATAATATTGGTAGCATTTACAAAAGTCTTGCTCAATATGATCAAGCATTAGAATATCTGAATTTATTACTTGAAATATCAAAAAAATCTCTTCATCCTCAACATCCTGAAATTGCAATAACACTTGAGAATATCAGCCTTGCTTATGAAAGAAAAGATGAAATGTCTGAAGCACTCTTCTATATTACACAAGCAGCAACAATATTTCGCCATTCATTACCTCCAACACATTCTAGAGTAATTGAAATTGAACAAAGTATTCAACATATTTCATCGAAACAAAAATAGATTTATTTTCAATTCGTTTGATTATGAAAAAGTTCGAACAGAATGTTACTATATATTTATATATTTAATACTTCAAAGAAAATTGTTTTATTATCGTAATATACGACATATAATACCTGATCCAAGATACACCTTTTGTAAAAATTTCGGCAAGATTGGACGATCGAAAGGTAAAAAAAATTAGGGTAGGGGGGGAGTGCCTTAAGTTTCGAGCAACTACTATTTTTGCAGTTTAACATTTATTCGTGGAAGTCAAGACAGCGAGATATTCAGATCTAGCCATCTTGAGACTATTTGATCTCAATCGGACCACTTTTAGGCAGTTTATTTTCAACTATCTAGCGACCTCTCAATATGTTCTCGAATAATAAATCGTGGAGAAATAATCGACGAAAAAAAAACAGAAGAAAATGTATAAGTTAAGTATGTATGATGCAGAACAGATCAATTTTGCAAGAAGAGAGAGAGTTTGAAGTATTATTTTTCTTCGTCTTTTATTTCTTTACTTTATTTGTCTTTCTTAAAATAAGATGAATAAGAACGAACATGAAAAATAATCTTAATGTGTGTGTAGACATACATACATTGAGAAAAACATTTTTCGTTCGTTCTTCCTCTTATTTTGAGAACAACATACATTTCAAAAGAACTGGAAGGCACGAAAGAATATTTCTTCAAGGTCTCTCTTTCAATTAATAACTCGTTCTCCATCGCCTATTCTGTACATTTATTCGAGTTCTTTTTCTCATGCTGTATAGTTAATAAAACAATTTATTCATTTAGACCATTCTATTTACATTACCAATAAATGTAGATGAATGTGTACACATTGATGAAATGGAGTAAAATTGAATGTGTCTGACAGATGTGATGAGATACCAGGAGAGACAAAAGTTTTGCAACATTTTTTATTTCGCATATATCTTGACTTGAGAAAATGATAAAATCTTGGTTCATTTTTTAAAAGATGCACCGTTAAAAGCTCTACAGAATTTGCATAGAAAATTCCTATTGCCTTGTTCTGATCGTTCTCCCCATACTCAAAATGAAGAAGCAACATGGTAGTACTTTGTCCCACTGCATTGAGTATAATAGAAATGCTTGGAAGACGGTTTTGTTTATGTTGGAAAAATGATAAAATCTTGATTTTTCTTTTAAAAGATGTGCCGTGTGAAGCTCTACATAAGCGGTATGAAGAAATCCCTATTAACTTGCTCTGATGGTTTTTCGAGATCGTTAAAAGTAAAAATCTGCGTGATGATGCTGCTAAGTGTCCCAAAATGTTCGCAACATTTTTTATTTCGCATATAACTCGGCTTCAGAAAATGATAAAACCTTGATTTTTCTTTTAAAAGATCCGCCGTAAAAACCTCTACAAAAACTGTTTAAACAATCCATATTGATTTGTTTTGATGGTTTATCCCATTCTAAAAATGAAAAAGCTGCATGATAGTGCTGCGTTCTACCATAATGTACCTGTTTGGAAGACTTTTTGTTTTGCATATATCTCAGTCTCAGAAAATGATGAAATCTTGATTTTTCTTAAAAAAGATGCGCCGTGAAAAGCTCTACAAAACCTGTACGCACAAATCTCTATTACGAAACAAAAAAGGTCTTCCAAAGATTTTTATTACGCTTAATACGCTGAGAAGTAGCACTAACATGTAGGTTTTTCATTTTCAGTATGGGAAAAACCATCAGAACAAGTCAATATAGATTTATTTATACAATTTTTGTAGAACTTGTCATGACGCATCTTTTAAAAGAAAAATCAAGATTTTATCATTTGCTCAAGCCGAGACATATGCAAAACAAAAAAGTCTTTCAAGCGTTTTTATTACGGTGGAACAAAGCACTATCATGTTGCTTCCTCATTTTGAGTATGGGGAGAACGATCAGAACAAGCCAATAGGGATTTTCTATGCAAATTCTGTAGAGCTTTTAACGGTGCATCTTTTAAAAAATAAACCAAGATTTTATCATTTTCTCAAGTCGAGATATATGCGAAATAAAAAATGTTGCAAAACTTTTGTCTCACCCGGTATTCAAAGAATAGTGTATATTTCCGATAGTTCAGTTGTGGACTTCACATCTCGAATAAAGTCATTACTCACTCCATATATTTTCGAAACTTGCGAATTGATTACATGAAGTTTGAGATGAAAAATCATCCATGCTTATTGAACCTTACAGAAATACTTATGAGAAATGACATTTTGGCAGAAAGATAAAACACCGAAAGTAAAAAATGTCAAAATAGAAAATATCGTAGGTGCTATTAATGTCGGGTCATTTTAGCGTCAGTGATGATACATGTCGACGGTAAATGGAGAATTAGATGGTCCTTCTAGTCTAACTGGCTTAGGACATCTGTCCGGATAGTAGAAGGCGTGGATTCGAGTCCCACGAAGGTAATCTTTTTCTCCATTCATGCATATATGTTTTATTTTATTTTATTTTCTTTCCTTTTCCTCCTATCACTCACATATAATGCTAATAGGCCAGCACAACCTTTCGCCAACACTGCGTGAATAATCCGCAGTAGTATTAATACCTTGCAATTATATATGAATGGCGTCTGTAGATGCACCATTAATACGACTTTAATATTTTTTCTTTCAGGCATTTTTTTATTCAGTTAAATTGGTACATATCCTTATAAGTCACTAGAGTTGATCGTTTTTTTCATAGTCTCACAAAAAACAATACTTTTAAAAATCTCCGTGAGTATCGAACATTTCATTTTTTTAATTTTCTCTTCAATTTATTCCTCATTTCATCTATTTCAACGATAATAAATAAGGTACAAAGCCTTTTAGAATTTTTGTATTCTCATCGAAATTTCTTTTCATTGATAAAACGAAGCTGTAATACACGGCACAGCTCGGACTGTCACCTCATAGAATATGCTCGAGTTGTAACTAAGAGGAACTTCCACACGACATATTCATCTTTATCTTTATGCTTAAGCACCTTCAAAATATCTCTCAAGATTCGAAGGGTAATACGATTAAAGACGGACTACTGTAACTAATCGTGGATTTCGAGTTCATTTTTTCTTTCTTTATCTTCGAATAAAAAAATATGTTGACTCGAATTGACATCCGTATTTTGTTTCATTCATCATGCTTTCTTTTCTTTCATGTCTGAAGTGAAGTAATGGCATTATCATATCCTTGCCGAATCATGATTTTCTGTTTAATGTATGTAACCGTGGTAACCATTGGTTTTGGTCTAGGTATTGCTGTAATTAATATGAGAACTTTCAGAGGTTATGTAAAAACGACATGTTTCGTTCAAAGCGTGACAGCACCCATTCGATCTTCATGTTATGACAATGAGTGCTCTACTAGTAAAAAATCCATAAACTGTGAGCTCGAGGAACATATATGCTTTAATCGAACATATTCAGTTACATATAATAACGTCGTTCAAGCCAAAATTCCAACGTCAACAAAAACGGAAGATGGCGAACAACAGGTGGGCGCAAATAAAAATCTGCAGAAGTGCTGTTGTGAAAAGTGTAATTACCGCTTTTTTCGATAATATTAAACTACAATATATTATATACATATATGTCATAAACACATACAGATACGATACTTCAAATATCTCGATATCATAAACTTACAACATGCGCAATAAAATCTTATTTGATTAGTCGATTGCTTGATCAACTGAGTTTCACACATTTTTCTTCTCGAAAAGTCACTTTTTCGAACGATGAAAACCACACCTCTCTAAGTCCCATTCAAAGTTTTCTTTGTTCAAAACGAATTTATCAATATAGGAGAATTTCCTGTGAGAGAAAAGAGAACATTCGTTTCTGCTAAGTTGCAGTATCAATTTGAAATTTCTTGCGATTGACAAAAAATTTGTTAAATGAGGGAATCTCACTTTTAGCATCATTGGTATCTGAAGAAAATAAAACATCCATAGCGGAATCGAAAACGAATCGAGAGTTTCAGTCAATTTCGAACCCTTTGAACGATCTGTACGAAAATAGATCTGTATCACTTGTTTTGTCTTCTCGCAGAA
>CAJNOL010003705.1:0-20333 GCA_905250125.1 Rotaria sordida
ACAGAAGAAAAAAAGACAAGTCGGATGTGTAATAGCCATACAACAGAAAATTAATTATGTTCTTTTTTATCATCATCTTGCAAACGACGAAACCATGTTAATTAAATAGAATCTATTGTATTATGTAAGAGTAAATGTACTTTCTCTATTAATAACTAAGTACTTTTGTATTGATCATAATGAAGGAGAAATCGTTGCGGTTCTGTCTACATTTACTGATTTCGCTCAAAAGTGAGAAGAATCAATACACATTATGTATTCAAACAGAGAATATTTTGTTTTATTTTTTCTTTTCTTCAACAACATCAGAGAAGCAACTTTAAAAATATAAATTTTATGATTGAGACATTAAAATAAAAAAAATAATGACTGTTGTATGAGTTAGTTTTGCTTCGATCTCACGTGACAGTGTTCTTTTAATCGTCATGTCTTTAGAACACTGGAATATATCGACTATTACACATTTTTACGAAGTTTATTTTTTAATGACACAATCATTTATGTATCGACTGCAATGTATTTCTTTTCTTCTCTCTTGATTTGCAGTGGATAGTAATTAGATCAGTAACCGAAAGCGAATGACTGAATACGAGTTCGTCTTTAGATTGGTAGTGTTTTCATTGAAATTGTAGATACATGTGAAGCGATCCAAGGATATTATCAATAATGCCAATCTTTCATCTGTCCATTTATTGGTGAGAGAAAATTAAATTTCAATTATATATATTTCATACATTTCTAGATTCATTTTGATTTTGTTTTTCTATTTTTCGACTATATATATCAATTTGAATAGATAGAAAAGAAATATCTTTTTAAATCTAACATTGAAATTGTTATTGAAAATTTATTGTATTCAATTGATATCTTTGTTAAACAGACACAATATTAACAAAGAAAATATTCACATAGTTATATCTAATTTTCATTTTTTTCATAGTACATTTTTTTCATTTTAAACATGTGAAGACAAACAACTAGGACGCAAGCTATTTTAACATTAGAATTCATGAGAAGATATAACGCACATTTTCAGAAAAAATGATCTTAATTCAATATAATCACTTTTGTATCCTAGTATCTGTTACAAATATCTATATTCTTTTTATGTATGTACAACTGCAGATATTCGACAAATACTTGTTAGATGAGTTTCCTAAAGCTAGAATAATTTTCACCGTCTATTTTTGCATGTTATTCAACGTTGTCTTTTTCAATTGCAGATTGACCTCGAGAGAAAAATCCTATTCCTGAGATTTACGGTAACTTGAAGTACAGTTTACATCACTTCTCAGAAGAATTCATCTAAATTCAAATTCAAGTAGCTAACACTAACAGAATATGATTGATCTCTATCGAGCAATACAGTTCATTGAGAATCAGAACCCATCAAAAAATTTTTAACAAAAATCTAGATGTTCGAAAATATTTTTACGATTTTTTTTTCTTTAAAATTTCGTATGAAGAGGTTACGTTATTAGTAAAAATATTAAACTAATCTTATCAAATTTGTTTTCCACTCTTTTTGGTTACACATATTTTTATTTTAACTAAGTAAAAAAACAAAATCTAAACCTTTTTTTTCTAGCTTTAGACTTCATAAGAATATAGGAATAAAAATGACTCACATTGAGCGTGCGATTAACATTTTTCTCATTCTAACAAAAGAATTTGATCGAAACATTTTAGTATATTTTCTAATAACGCACATTTTTTATAATGATGCCAACCGAGTATAATAAATCTCGGATGATAGTTCACATATTATAAATATATTTTTTTCTATGTCTGTCCAACTTTATATATTTGGAAAACACAAAAAGAAGCAAAATGTCCGAAATCTATGAAATAATCTTTATACGGTATATATGTTATTTTTGCAAAATGTGCAGTAGTTAGATCAGCTTTTTTAAGGGTGGAAGACTATTAACCGTATATTTTTACATATTATTAAACGTTCGATCTTTGAATTTAATGTTTGCCTAGACAGAACAATCAGATGTTCCATAGATCTGGATTGCTTGTAGTACCATTTAGATGAGTTCTTAGAAGAATTCAGTCTTGTTACCATTTTGTAATAAATGACTTGTTACTTTGATATTGATCCGTATGAATGTAAATAAAATTTAAAATTTAAAAATTTTTTCGATTTGATATACGTTCTTACAGATCAATATCAAAGTAATAAGTCATTGATTACAAGATAGTAACAACTCAGTCAAAGTCAACTCTTCAAAAAACAATGCGATAAAATTTCATTAAAACACCATTCTAACAATTTCTTTCTCGTGTTAAAATAGAGAAAAATTTTTGTAGATTGACGCATTTTTACCCTTTTTCAGCGCAAACTTCACGACCATCATCCCATATTAAAAGGCTAGAACTCATATTAACGTGGAAATATTAACTAAGAAAACATATTTTTATGCGTATTCTTCTGAACGATTGTTATTATGTTGAACAATCACGCATTTTTTCTCATTCTCCGTAAAGCAATTCAATTCATTTAGACGCAGAATCTTTAATTCAATTACTTGTTTTTATATGAACACACCTGATGTGAAAATTATTATTTATCGACTGCTCTCATTGATTTTAACAGAATGACAAGTCATTTTTTAACAATCATAGAAAAATTGGATATTCTCTAAGATGTATGACTATTTCTTTCTTTATATGTACGAATTGATGCCGATTTCTATTATCTATTTGTTTAAGTTTAAATTTGATTCTAATCTACTTGCGATATAGCATAGTCATCGTTATATATTTTTTTCGTTTCATGTTTCTCATACTTGTGCGATCATAAAAATTTCCAAGATGCTTTGTTTTCTTTTATTCTTATCATATTAAGAATCTGTTGCTGATTTATTTGAGAATCATCAAAAATGAGAAAAAAGAAACAATATACGATTGAATATTTCAAAGTTCAACATTGTTATAAAAAGAAACAAATCGAATAGTGATATAACAGACTCAGCAAGAGACGAATAAATAGATTATGCATCAAAGTTGAGGCAGTCATATGATTTGCTAACTCTTTTTTTGCAATGAGTCATAAGAAAAATTTTACAACACGTTCCAGATAAAATTTTCCTATCAGAGAAGCAAATATGAATGTAAATTTTATGATGAAGATATGAAAATTAAAAAAGAACACATTTTTA
Source organism: Rotaria sordida (assembly GCA_905250125.1). Lineage (NCBI taxonomy): Eukaryota > Metazoa > Rotifera > Eurotatoria > Philodinida > Philodinidae > Rotaria > Rotaria sordida. The sequence goes on from CAJNOL010003705.1 coordinate 3,168, forward strand.
AGAGTTTTTGTGTTCGATTTCGAGAACTTGAAGTTTGTAAAAAAGTACATTTTAATAATCCAATCGTTTATTTACATGTTATAATGTTTTTTTTTCGTATTTCCCTGTTGTTTTAAATGAAGGTAAATACAAGTTTGTAAAGAATTCAATTATGCATCTATCAAAAACAAATTCTGACTATCTAATTAAGATCTGCACATTCTAAATTACGTATAAAATCTACATATCCATATTTTATCCTAAGGAGAGCTACGATTGGATTAGTATTTCTCTTCTTAGCATTTCAAAATTATAAGTCATTAGCGGAAGTATCCGACGTTGTCCGGAAAAGTTCAGTCTTAATATATGCCAGCAAAACTCCTATTGCGTTCGAGAACATATCAGAAAACCTAATCAGTAGGGAGTAGACACGCATAAAACTCTATTTTTTGTTCCAGTCCTGGTTATGGCTGTTGGACGTATTTTAAGTACCGGCCACGGCTGCCCTCGCTCTCGGCGGATATGAAATACTGACATTGAAAAATTGATCAGAAGTGAAGGATTCTTCGTCCTTACACGTCTAGATCAAGACGAGCTTGATGAAACTTATGAGTTCTATCGACTTTTTATCTTGGCCGAGCATTTATAAGAGTATATACCCATCTCGATCGATCCCGGTCGTACTTGGTCACGTTTCTGGTTCCAGACCTTTATAGTTGTGTTTCTAGTGAGGAGCCCACACAGGCAATCGATTCCTCGACAACGTTGCAAGAAAAATCCGTTTTGATCGAAACTAAGCACAACGACGCATCTGATTGATCTAGAACGTCGCATTTTGTACTACTGAAATCACACTGAATTCCGATGCATTGCAAAGAAAGACAGACAGAAAGATTTTTGTGGGACAGATCCTTTAGTAATCTAAGGAGTCAATATTTATGACGCACAAATTTTCAGCGTCATACGCTATTTATTCGAAATCCCTGCCTCACACGACCTCCAGTAATCAACTTCCCCAAAAGCTGGATTTGTGTATGACATGGGTCACCCTTGATATTCGTTTTCTCAAAAACTCGATCCCTATTGGTTTCTGGCCAATCAATAAGATTTGAAAACCTGTAGTTCCATGTTTTTCTGTGTGTTCATGAAGTACTACTCAATAGTACTTCTATAGTACCGAATACTGCAATCTGATTGGTCAGCAACATAGGTATACTTTTTGTGGACGAAAGATCAATTCTTTTTGAAAAAAAAAGGTGTTTACCTTCTCTTGGGTGAGAGGAGGATTCCTGGAAAATTTGATTGCGTTCGCTCGTACGGTGTAGAAATGCATAAAGAACAGACAGACAGATAAACATTCTTTTTTATATATAAGAAGATCAAATTCTATAGATCTACCTGAATTGTCCTATGATGTGAAAAGCATCCTCAAAGTTCCCCAACAACAGGGATTAGATTTGACATCTTCATAACAAGATGCAAATAGAATCTTCTCAGGATTTTTCCAGTTTAGGAGTTGCACATAGTTTTTCTTGTCTGATGTTCATGTAAATGATCATTCAACAAAAAGATTCGGCGTTCTCGCAATTACGAATAAAATACCCAGAACTCTATATTTTTCTATCAAAAGCTTACATGGAATTAGCATTATTCTTTATCGGACAGATCTCCTTACAGCAATCTCCAAGTATTATCTTTAGGGTCAAAAAGATCTTGGCAAAAACTAAAAGTGACATACATGTAAGAATCGTTATCAAATCCTTTTTTCTCATAGAAAACTAGGAAAAGACTTCTGAATTTTTATCTGCGGAATGAGCATTCTGAAAGATGAATGTCTTATTTGTAGCGCCTGCTCCCACGAGAGATGGAATCTCTTCGACAACGACGATTTCTTTTCTTTTTTGTTCATTGTAGTAATTCCCAATATTCCAGAGAAGGCGTCATGGATATTGATTAGGATCGACATTTGTGTACTAGGCAGAGATGGGTAACTACACTATGTCCCGCTCGAACTCCACATCACTCCAGCCCTATTTTCTAAAACTCCACATCAATTTCAACTGCAGTGCGTTCCGCTCCAACCCTACACTACTCCACTCCTTTTTCATAAAATCCTACTCCAACTCCGATTTAACCTCAATTCCAGTCGGATTTTACAAAGCTGAACTTCTGCCAAAATACTCTTAAATACACATAAGTTTTTAAACTTAATTAAATCTACGATTGATATCAATTAGTAGCACATTAATTTATTGCTTTATAAACTTTCACATAAAATTCATAGATAGGCACCTCTATTCTGTCCTGTTCCTACTCCATTTTCACTCTGATGAGAAAAAGCATCAACTTTGGAGTTGGAATTGCCCATCTCTGATATCAACCATTTCAAAATACTTACTCTTCAGATCCTCCTAAACATATCCATAACATGCGAGCTTACAGAAGACTTCTCAGAATAAGTACTACATAAGGATTATAACATGATCCTCATAGAAGATACTCATTATTTTTAGATTTTTAGATTTTGACAAAGCATCTTATTTAGTCACCAAGATTCTGTTCTAGGACCCTAATACAATGGTTTGAAGATGGTGTTCATCAAAAGTTAAAAATAGCATTTTAGAACACTTTCTTTTCAAAGCCCATAAAATCCATAGATCCCAATGTTTGTCACTGGAGAGCTCCGTTCGGATTGACATCCATCTTTTCAGCATTTGCAAAAGTAGAAGCCCCCTCAGATTACATAGATTCGCGTGGAATCCGCTTCACTTTTTTCAGTTTCGCCTGTATCTAAACATTCTCATGATCTTACTCAGAGTACATCACGGTTGTTCTTCGAACACCTTCACATAACTTATCAAAACCCTTATAAAATTTCACCGGCATTCTCTATGGAAATACTTAAGAGATTCTTCGGCAAATCTACATTCATCATACAGAAAATCATGTATCCTTAAGGTTTCCTAAAAAACATAGGGATTAGTTTTGATATTTTGTTGTTCAATGATTCGATATTCTTCTCACAAGATACAGATAGAATCTTCTCTGATGTTCATATAAATGATCATTCTGCCAAAAAGATTCTAAATTCTTGCAATTCTGAAAAAAAAAATCCTCAGATCCTTATGTTTTTCTATCAAAAACTTACATGGAATTAATATTACTCTTTCTTGGAGAACCTTCTTACAACAATCTCCAGGTGTTACTTTTATGATCAAAAAGATCTTGGCAAGAACTAGAAGTAACATAGATGTAAGAATCGTTACCAAATCCTTTCTTTCTCATAAAAAACTAGGAAAAGACTTCTGAATTTTTATCTGTGGAATGAGCATTCTCAAAGACGAATGTCATATTTACAGCGCTTGCTCTCACGAGAGACGAGATCTCTTCGACAACGACGATTTCTTTTCTTTTTCGTTCATTGTAGTAATTCTCAATATTCCAGCCGCTGCCCGATGGGCACAGAATGGAGTGACTATTGCTGGAGGTCATGGAAAAGGCAGTGCCACCAATCAACTCAACTACCCTCTTGGTCTCTTCGTTGATGATGATCAAACGATAGTCATCGCTGACTGCTACAATCATCGTATCATCCAATGGAAGATGGGTGATACGAATGGACAAGTAGTAGCTGGTGGCAATGGCCGAGGAAAGCGATTGGATCAATTGAATGAACCAACCGATGTATTGATCGACAAAGAGACGGATAGTCTCATTATTTGTGATTGGGAGAATCGACGAGTCGTACGATGGTCTCGTCATAGTGGTACAACTCAAGAAGAAATCCTTATCCACAACATCGCTTGTGCAAGATTGGCCATGGATGATCAGAGATATCTCTACATATCTGACTTCGACAAACATGAAGTAAGACGATATCAAATAGGAGACAAGAATGGAACTCTAGTGGCTGGTGGCAATGGCAAAGGTGCTGGTCTCAATCAACTCAACGCTCCGACCTACATCTTTGTCGATCAACAACAGACTGTCTACGTGTCAGACACCTTCAATCATCGTGTAATGAAATGGAATAAAGGTGCAAAAGAAGGAATTGTCGTCGCTGGAGGTCAAGGTCAAGGGAATGCTCTGACACAATTGTCGCGTCCTCAAGGACTGTTCGTCGATACGTTGGGTACCATCTATGTGGTAGACTCGCGGAATGATCGAGTGATGCGTTGGCCTCAAGGAGCGAAACAGAGCACTGTCATTGTGGGTGGAAATGGTGAAGGACAAGAAGCAAATCAGTTACACTATCCCATCGGTTTGTCCTTCGATCGACATGGCAATCTCTATGTCGTCGATAAGAATAATCATCGTGTTCAACGTTTTTCAATCGAATAGATTCATCGTGATAGATTTTTTTTGCGTTCCTTTCGTTTCAAATAAATCGCATCGAATTGATGAAATGAATGGCTTATTCTATTCGCGCGCGCGACCAGGAACCATCCTGGTGGAGCCGTGGCGAGCGTAACGTTCATGAACGCACAGGACAGACTCATATCATTCATACCCTCCCCGCGAAAGATATCTCAATGAGTCTGAATAAGCCTGGTCGTGTGCCACGGACACCAAGACAGTTCCTGGCCGGGTTTTCAGGGTCTACCCGGAAGTCCTGTAACTAACAGGGACCTAACCTCAATGGGCATGACCCACCCACTCTCTGCTAACACTCACTACCTATTCTCATCTCAAAAAAAAAAAAAAACTACTTACCGTGTCTGATGTTGATGACGCGATGATATTGATAGCTGAAAGGAATAGAAAAAAATTAAATCAATGTTATTCAATGAAGTAGAATGAGATGCTTACCCTAATGTTATCTTTTTCTTCATTGTTTATTCCCTGAAATAAAATAAAAAAATAATAAAAAGATCAAAGGAGGCCTTACCCTACCATCCTTATGATCGTAAAATTAAAAAAAATTAAAAAAAATTAAAACTGATACCTACATTTTTTTTTATTGTATGGCTTGATCTTGATTTGGTTAACTTTGTATCATCGAGGCCAATCTAAAAGAGAAAAAGAAAAATGATTATTATTTGATTCAAAAATTTGAATGATTTTACATAGAAAATCATTCGTATATATACGCTGAAAAATCATTTTTTTTTCTCTCGTCGAAAATGATATACATATTTAATTGTACATGTTGATCATTGATCGTCAATGATAACAACATGAACAATGATTTATGGACGAGAGAAAGACAAAAAAAAAAAAAAAAAAAAAAAATATATATATATGACACATAAAAACAAATGAATTAAATACCGATGGGACATATGAATGTTCAGTATATAAAACAAGTGAACGACGTGACATACTTTCAACAACGAGTCATTCAACAAATTTTGTTATGCCTATTTATTTATCAACAAATCAGTTAAAATAACGTTAAATAAAACATGGTGTTGCATTGACTTTACCAACTTCATGATTAAGAGAAAAAAAACCTAAATTAAATTCACTTTTTTTATCTTTATATACATTAATATCAATTTTCTCTATCTCGATCTCTTTCAAAGAAAAGGGAAGAATGCGTTGTATTTTGTTAATATTATCATAGAATTAATCAAACAGCAATAGAAAACAAAACGAAGAATTCATGATAACTTTAGTGTTTGTCGTCGTGATTGAAAACGATTTTGTGCTTATCATAATTCAATTTCGATTATTTTATCAAGTAATACTAAATGTTGTTCGATTTGTTTCAGCAGAAAATTGTTCAATTGTCTAAAGCGAAATAAAACAAACAAATAGATATAAATTTTAATATTGAATAAGGAATCCATACTTATTGAAAATCGGGTAAACTGATTTTATTTTATTTTCGAGATAAAATTGTGACTATAGAATAATATTGAATCCTAATCAAAAAATGTCGAGATTGATAGTTGTCTCATCTTTGAAGATCGAAACGAGATTTTACATATATTATATCTTATTAGAATATTTTAATCGAAAAAAAGTTTCTCAATGAAACTAAAAGATAATTCGATGTAAAATAGAAGATTTTATTTCAATGTAAATGGTTAATTGTTTAAAAAAGTAAAAGGTTATCTTTATAAATAGTTAACTGTTAGAAATAAAATATCTCTATTAGAAAATGATCTGTTTATATTATATTCGAATATTTGGTAAAGAATTGATTATCGAAGGGTTCTCTGTTCTTTTTCGTCGTTTCATTATATAATTATTATATTGAAAAAAAAAGTGCTCATGACATCATTTAATAGAAAGAATTCTTTTATTGAGAGATTAGCAAATGAGAATTATTTATCTGATGATAATCGATCAAATTCCGAACAACGATCAAATCTTGCAGCGTATTCTTGGATGAGATTTTCATTTTTTAATTTAAATAAAAAGACAACTTATTCTATATAAGTTTTTTTTCAATATATATATATATATATTTATTTTAATTAATATTTTAAATAATCGATTTATATAATAAGATGTTTCTCTTGTTTTTGTTATTATAATTGTAATTCTATTGAATATGGTTATATTATAATATTAATAGATTTATTTATATTAGAGATTCAAAAATAAAATAATATATAGAATTGATATATTCTATTTAAAAATAAAAAATAAATCTCATTTATAATCTTTATTTATGTTTGGTTTATTTCGATTTAATGAAATAGTTTTTTAATATTGAAATGAGGGGAAATAAAAACTGATAAATTATATTCGAAAGATATAATATATTCAAAGAATTATTTTCAATGGAAATCGAAATAACTCGATTGATTTAACATATATTACACGAACGGAAGATATTTATTGAAATAAATAAAACTCTTAAATAAATAATGAAATCTTATATTAATATAATAAATCATTTCAATGGTTAGACTAATATTGATAGAAATAAGATTTTATTCAATTTATTTATTTTAATTTAATTGAGTTAACCCTTTGCTAATGTTTTTTTTTGTTAAAAATTTTTCTATAGTTTTAAAATGAAATTATTTTATGTTATTATTGTCGAGATAAGATAATAATTATATATTATTGTTTTTCATTAAAAAAAATCTTTATTTAGAAATAAAATATCATTTGTTTTGAAGAGTATTCAAATTGTTAACAAGAATTTTTCAAATTTAACCAAACGTTTTATATTATTTAAATGGATTGAAAGAATGGTTTTCATATTCGTAGAATTAAAAAAACCAAACTTTCATATTAAATCTTTATTATTGTTTTTTCAAAGCTAATTTAAATAGTTAACTATCTCCTTGCATTTGGTCCAAAATTCGTTATTTATTATGTAAATCGATTTCTAGATGAATCTATATTGATTATCTTATTATATATAAAGATTGACAACGAACATTATTTATTATTTTAATAATCTATTCTAGAAACATTATATTGACCTGAACAGTTTTGACACAATTTATTTCTCTCCTCTGAACGATCGCTAACAAATGATTAATATTTCATCTGATTCGAATGTGTTTTATCGAAAATCTGTTTTTAACTGCTAGATAGAAACGTCCTATAAGATGAAATAATGATAAAATAGTTCGAATTATCGATTCAAAATTTCTAAGGAAATAAATTTAATCGATTCTTATAAAAAACGTTTTGAAAATAAATTTATTCGAATAGGATATTTATCGATATGGTTAAACAAAGAAATTCGAAAATAAAAAATGAAAATATTTTGTTTTTTTTATATTTATCAATATAGAAGTGATGATGTACCTGATTAATACAATCGAGTTCGTTATATTCCAGATTCTTGTAAAGTATTGTCTGATCTTTGGAAAATAAATAAAGATTTTGTAAGTTAAATAAAAGTATTGATAAGGATGTATCAAAATCACTGAAAGAATTTCGTTTGATTGATGTTGCATGTTGTTATCGTTCTCCATATAGAACAAATGGTACTTTATCGATTTTAAATCAAACAGTTGATGATTTAATTCAAATACATGACTTTATTGATTCAAAATGAAAAGGATGGCTTGAACAATTTTAAAAAATTATTGAACAAGCTAGAGATAAACAAGTATTTGCTTATTTATTGATTCATTTTTAATATAAGTCAACTGTTCGTCAAACAATGACTGAACTAAGAGATAATTATGAAAAAGCTCAACGAAAATTAGAAACAGCTGATGCCAATTTAAAAAAAATGTTTTAATGATTCTTTGATTTGTTCTACTTCTCATTTCAAAATATAATGTGCCCCATTGTTTTTTTTTGAATAACTTTTGATAGGAACATCATAGAGATCTTCGGCTTTCACCATTCAAGAGAGATGATCCGAAACCTTCCAAAATTCTCGCCAAGAACTGATCCAATTAGCTAATGAAATTTTGATATATTTCGATTGCTTTGGATCTTCTCTTTTAAATGGTAAAAACCGCAGGTCTCTGTAATATTCCTATCAAAAGCTATTTAAAAAACAACGGAGCACAATATATTTTGAAATGGATAGTAGTTATTATCGTTAAGAAAAGAAGTCAAAAATACTGCATTTCTAAACGTTTTGCTTTCACTTTACTTATTGCAGATAATAAGATCATCTTTCTTATCGTTCAATACGGGTAAGGTAAATGGATATAGTAAAAAATAACTTGTGTTGCTTCATTTTTTTTTGACGAATTTTCTCTTATTTTTTGTTCCTAATACAAACAATTGAATGTCAATTATTATTAGTATAGAATGAGTTTTACTTATTTAGAACTCGACAACAAGATTTCTATGATCAATCATTCATCATCATACAATAATTCACATTATTGGCATGGAAATAATTCAAATTCATATGATTTTTATGGTTCAACATTCATCTCATACACTTTTACAACAAAATGGTTTTATTCAACAAGTTTATCTTAAATATAAACAAGAATGTCTTGATGGTAAAAAAAAACGTTGATTGTAGAGAAAAAACAGATTATTAGTTCAGTACATATTTACAATATTTCGAGAGAAACAAGCTACTAGTAAAAAAAAGATTGAAATCATGTTACATTGAACGTACAAAAAACGAGTCTTTTAGTGACTAAAGAAGAGTCAACATATCTAAAAACAACAGTGAAAACTGCTCTCCAGTAAAAATCAGAGTCTAAAAAGACTTATATTCTTATTTAAATAGATAATTGAGAATATGTCTGTCGCTATAATTTTCAAAAAAAAAACAAAGATTTTACTCTTTTATGGAGATTTTTTAATAAATACTATCATTCTTATCTGCATGATAAATTTGAAAAGCAATAAAATAATCGTCAATGATTAAAAACACTAAGTTTCACTAATCGCCAAACTTTATCATTTCATAGAAAATATTTATAATCTAAAGTTATGTTGATTTACAAATAAAATACATTTTATTTTCTGTAATGATCTAATTTCTAGAACGCGTTAAACTTGTTCCTGGTCAGTCAATGGAAATGAATACTCTCTATCGTTTTTAGTCATTTTTCTTATGAAAAATAATAAGCAAAAAATTGAATATTACTATTTATGTATATATATGGTGTTGAATGTTTATTTCGATTTTATACATATGATCTAGAAAAACATTTTCGTCAACATGTATTTGAAGATTTTCAACAAGAAACTCTTTGTGATCATGAAGCTGGTAATAAAATAGATTAAACAAAAAAAGAAAAGAAAAGTGTCAATAACAAAAATTATTTTTCTATTTAGGTCAATTATATGGTTTAGAAAAATTCTGGGCATTTTTAAAATATTCTCGACAAAAACCAAACATCAATTCAAAACTTGAAGAAATTTTAAAAAACTATAGAAATCTTGAAGATTTTCGTGTTGATGGTGCATCATTTCCACAACAATTTTTTCCAACAAAATCAAATTATAGTAATTGAAAAACATTTTTTTTTCCTATGATATAAATAATTTCTTTATAGACTGTTCCAGCATTCGAAGCAATTGCTGCTGCAGTAGCAAAGAACAGTGATACATCAAATTCATTAAAACCCAATGGTGAACAATATCTGAACGGTGCTCATATTTTTTCAAGTGGATTTCGATTTATGTAAAAGTATGCATGTATTTTTTTTTGCTTTCAAAGTTTATTGTTATTTAATCATTTTCTATGTATTTTATTACATTGGTTTGTTATTGTAGTAGATAGATAGATTAAATAGTGATGCATTTTCTTTTTCTATCGATAGAGATATGAAGAATTTTCATGTGGTTTCGTTTTGTTTCTGGAACTATTTGCTAATAAATTCATCTCGTTTATTTAATAATATTGGTAAGATATTGAGATAATATTTTATTTCAGTAGAAGAATTTAGCGTTTTAAAAAGAATTGGTATTGGTTTAGCTATTGCTGGTGGTGTGATTAATTCTATGCTTTATAATGGTAAATATGAAAAGATTAAAAAAAACTTGTTTTCTTTAAATTTAAATATATTCTAGTTGATGATGGTCATCAAGATGTTATTTTTGATCATTTTCGAAGTGTTAAACTAGATGTTATTGAAGAAGGAACTCTTTTTATGATTTCATGGCTTCATAGACCAATTATATTTGATATTCGTACACGACCACGATCTGTTCCATCAATAACAGAAATAAAAGATATAAAAGCTAGAAGAGAACAGTCAACTTCAGGAGAGAGGTGAACATGAGGAAAATGTAAGCTCGCGAAAAAAGGAAGGTAAATACGATGTCTATTAAAACATCAATGAATGTATATGGCTGAGGTATCTTAAAAAATTTTGAGGTCATTGATGGCGACTCAACTGATCGGTTTACATCTCTACACTCTCATCATTCATCAATCTTAGGATACTTCATAAAACTTAAAACCGGAAGTCTCCGTTATTTTTTCTTCGTATAAATGAAATATGCATAAATTACATTTTATTATTTTTATTTTAGATTTACAAACAATTAATATAACATTACGTATTCTTTATCGACCAAGAGCTGAACTTTCACCAAAAAGTTTTTTGCAAATTTGGGTTTAGATTATGAAGAACGTGTTTTATCATCGATTATTAATGAAGTTTTAAAATCTGTTGTACTAAGTCTCAATTTGATGCTATTGAATTGATTACACAACGCACACTTATTTCGCAACGTAATAATGAATTATTAACAGAACGTGCTGCTCAATTTGGTTTATTACTTGATGATATTTCAATTATAAGATACGATAAAAAAGAGTCTCGAGTTGATTATATTGTTTTTTTTCTTTAAATTAGACACATTTAAGTTTTAGACCTGAATTCACAAGTGCTGTTGAATTAAAACAAGGTGCACAACAAGATGTTGGAAAACAACGGTTTTTAGTTGAAAAAGTAAATCAATAAGAATAAAATTTGTATGAGTTTGTTTTTTTTGATAAAAAAAAAACAGACGGAACAAAGTCGTCAAGCAAATGTTATTGCAGCAGAAGGTGATACTCGTGCAGCTGATTTGATTGGCAAAGCTTTAGATGAAGTTGGTGATGGTAAATTTTCGAATATCTTTTATTATCCTGTCTAACTTTGTTTTAATATTCATGTTAGGTTTGATCGAACTTCGACGAATTGAAACCGCTGAAGGTATTGCAAATCAATTATCAAAATCAAGAAATAGCGTCTATTTACCACATGGTCCTCAAATATTATTTAACATTACTGGTGCTATGCAATAAAAATATTGTTCTTTGTTTTCATAGTAAACTAACGAGATTGATTTAGGAAAATAAAAAGGACATATAAGAGTTTTTTTTGTATATATGTGTGTGTTTATAAACTATTGAGAATACTAAAGCATTGTATTGTCCTGTTTTTTGTTCGATTAAAGAAAAAGAAGATGAAATTAACAATTCTCTGGATGATATTAAAGATTCGAGTACGATTGAAATGATGAATTTCGATAATCTCTTTCGATGTTTTATATTAACTCAATCATTTGTACGTGGTTGGGGAAATACGTTTCATTTACAAGAAATTTTTACCTATCGACGTGAAAAAATTGGTGTAAGAGATGAGTGTTTAGAACTTGTACCAGCTGAAAATGTACAGGAAAATACTATTGAAATAATGAAACATGAAACAAAAAGATAATTAAAATTATATAAATGCTCGATTTGGTTCATCACTTGCCAATTATTTATCACATTTGGTAAGTAATTAAAGTTATTTTAATCATTTAATTAATATTATCTTTTTTCTTTTGTTGTATTTATTTAAATAGATTTCATCTCAAGTAGCTACAGCTCATTTTCAACTTGTTTTATCACGTGATCATCGTTTTGGTATTGATTCAATTCCAATAGGAATTTGTTATGCTATCGGTAATCATATTATATTACCATAAAACATAAAAGTTAGCTGTAACATCATATGAATATCGTACGACTTACAAATAAAACATTATAGTAGGATCAAAGCAACTTTCTATTCAAATTTTATAACAATTTGTTAAGAAATTGTTTTTTCTACGATAGGACATAAAGTGTTCTTCTAATGTACATTCTCGCTTAGTTAGTAACGTTAAAGATAATTGCTAAAAAGAAGAGAAACGATACATGCTTAGTAGTTTAAAAAATATACTTTATTGATGTTGATTCAGCGAAAGACGAAGACGCAACAAATAAACTATTTTGAATTCATTCGAAATATATAGAAGTGTCAAGCTTGAAACTTGAATTCAATTGAGTCTTCAAGTTTCAAGTTTGATATAGTATATGGAATAATGAGGGTAGAAAAAATGCTCTCATTCATTAATAAAATATTGAAACTCGATATTTTTTTCCATTGTAAAGCTGAATTTTCATTTAATTATTCAAGAAAGACTATACACACGCTGAACTATACTTTATTCTTGTTTTGTAGTTTTTGTTGCAAGAAATGCAGAATACACAACAGAAAATTGATTATGTTTCTTTTTTGTGATTATTTTGCAAATAATGAAACTAATTGAATTAAATAGAATCTATTGATTTATGCAAGAGTACATAAATATTCTCTGTTAGTGTGACTACATAATTGCACATTGACCGTAATGAGCGAGAAATCGGAATGTTTCTTTGTCCCCATTCCTTGATTTCACTCAAAAACAAAAAAAAGAAAAGTAACTTTAATAATATAATTTTAATGATTGAAATATTTTAAAATAAAGAAAAACGATATTTATTTGAATATAGACAGATAGAAAAGCTTTTCTTTTAAACTTAATATTGAAACTATTATTGAAAATGAATTGTACTTAGTTGGTAACTTCATTGAATGAGAACAATATTAGCAGAAAAAAATCTATTCACTATCTTAAAAATAGGACAACATCCAATATCATAATGTAAACTGTTTTGACATCAGAATCCATAGGAATATAGCTAGAAAAATAACATTTTTAGGATAGTGCCTATGCTAGATAAATACATATTCTTTTTATGTATGTCCAATTTCAGATATTTGATACGAAGTTCTTTGGAAGAATTAATCCAAATTCGAATTCAATCATCTTATATTCTGCTGAAATATGATCTCTAAAATTTAGATACATTTGCTTTTGTTAACTTTTTTCTGGAACTTTTTACAAATATGGTAGCCCAATATTTTAACATTGATTAGTCCCGTCCTATATGAAATTATATATTTAGATCTCTGTTTGTTAGAAAATGAATTTTGACTATCTATATATCAGAGAAGCTTGTGTTTTTTTTCATAGTATATCATGAAATCTTGCTATATTCTCTTGATCTTATACCTGCTAATGTGCATAACTCATAAATGATGTATAAAAACGTATTATATGTTAATAGCTTATAATCAGCATTGTTGAAAAATAAAATTTTATCTTACCTTTAACAGTACACTTTAAATGAACTCAGACAGAGGGTTTCCTTTTCACAATGAGAAATCCAGAATAACAATGGTTAGAGCGTTAGCATAAAAAAAATCTTATGAGATCGAGTGAAAAATTGAATTAGCAAGAAAGCTATGCATGAACTCATGCGAAAAAATTATAGCATTGAAAACTTAGATAATTAAATATTTGCTTACGTTAAGGGGTGTAACACGAAAGTAAGATGCATGTAATGCAATAGTTCTATGCATGGATGAAAAGAGGGCGTGGCTGTTGATATATATCTTTCCTTTTGTCACTGGTATACTCACATCCCACACCCACATCCTACATGTAAAGAGATCTCTCCTTATAGAAAATTTTTTATTATTGGAGCACGAGTTTCGATGACAACCATTTAGTAGGAAACGAATGTATTGCATTTAAAAACTATCAGTTGCAATTATTTTGAAAAGAATTTTTAAAATAAATCTTTTGTCCGTTCGGTTCAGGTTAGATTTAAGAATTAAAAATAAAATCAGCTCATCTCTGAATGATGTAATATGAGAATGTGGCAAATTAATTGAGTTGGTGTTGATGAGTAGACTTTTATTTCTTTACAAATTAGTAATCTTTATTTTTCATACTTTTTTTTGTTTTATGCTTGAAATAGTTTCTGATTGAATCATATAAAGTTATCTTTTCGATAGAACGTTTTTCAGTCAATTGATCTCAATGTGTAACTGAAAATTCTGTAAATTGGATTTTATTACGAAAGAAAACATATTTTCTACAATTAACGATTTCTTAGACAGCTTTATGAATGATTTTAGGGGAGGAAAACAATCAAGGATAAATCGAATAGATTAAGTTTCCATTACTCATCACTCCATAATAGTAGCTTGTCTCCTCTAATATATTTCTAATTGACTAGATAGAATTCGATAGAAATGAACGAAGTCTATTCAATTCAGAAAGCTAGAGCAGACATCTTTAGAACAAAACCTATTTCTCTTCTCTCTTTGTATTCTATATTGTATTTGTATAGTTTCAATTGAATCTTAATTAGAAAGATGATAATACCCAATGTTAATTAAAGTAGCTGCAATTTCAAATATCTATACTTTGACTGCACCTTACATAGGTAAAGATCACTAAACTAGTAGATGTGTAAATATCCACTCAAAACAAGAAATTCATCTGTTATTTTATGAAATTGAAAAGATACACTGACTCGACTCTTTTACCTTAATCTAAAAACACAGTTTACGGAAATAAAGTACTCAAGTCATCATCTTCATGTAACCACTGACTTTAGATCAGTTGACTTTGGTATAGAAAATTAAATGAAAGATTCTTTAGAAATTGATCGAGCAATTTGTACTTGAATGAATAAACTCAACTAATAAGACAATACATAAAAGATGATAGCAGATAATTGTAATTTTCTAGGAAAGAAGTTTATAGTTCTCTGATATTCGAAATAAATGAACTGGCATTTCATTATTAAAACAACAAAAAAAAATAAACTAATATTTTGTTATGAAAGTATACTAAAGCTAACTTTGATGGGAAAGTAGAATCAAGAAAAAAGCATTTTAATGATAATATTCAAGTGTATCATTTGATGATACATTTTTATAAAAGTATTAAGAAAAAATAATCTTTGAGTTTTCTGAATAATTTTTTCTATATTTTTCGTAAAAAATGATAGAAATTTTTTTAAAATGAAGTAGTTGAAAGATGTTTCATCGAACAGCTGCTGCAAGAAAGCC
The DNA here is from genome assembly GCA_905250125.1 of Rotaria sordida. Taxonomy (NCBI): domain Eukaryota; kingdom Metazoa; phylum Rotifera; class Eurotatoria; order Philodinida; family Philodinidae; genus Rotaria; species Rotaria sordida. The sequence goes on from CAJNOL010003705.1 coordinate 18,698, forward strand.
TACTGTATTGTGATGGATATGTGTGCGAGCTGGTGTGTGGGTGTGTACTATCATCCTGTTGAACTACACCCTAGTGTTGAAAGAGAAAAACCAGTAAAATCATTAGAACAAATAATCGTTGTTCACTGTTGTTTTGAACTTGTCAACCATGAAGAGTATGTAAGCGGCAAAAAATCTTAGTAAAAAAAAACCATCGAGAAACAAATATCAAACAAGAAAACTATTAAAGATACTTTCCGACAAAGATCAGGACTTTAAGTAAATATATCGCTAACAAAAACTGAACAAAAAGACAGAAACACCACAGTGAGCAACTTATTCGGATATTTTTCTTTCCTTCTCTCGCATGTAGCAGATTATGGTCTGTAAGAATCAACAAATCTATAGATAAATTGGATATTCAGAAAAGAGAAAATTCTAATAGACTTTCAATTTTCTTATTAGACTATGAAAATTTGATGTAGTATTATTTTCTTTTCTTCAGTCTGGTAGAACATTCATTGTATAAAGATAAAGAGACCAATTCTGTGCTGCATTTCTTCATTTGTATGTGTGACCTTCTTATCTTATCATAGTATCTTTGTACCAACCTGTTAAAGACACTTTTTTTTAAAGATATATTTTTTTTCTAGATTTTTTATTTTGTAACTCCACACAACATGATTATTTTCTCTTAACTGAAAGAGTATTGTTTAGAAACAGAAATTCACTGATGTCTATCTACCTGTATTTAGCGTAGTACGAGCATTCATATAGTATCCATGTTACAAATTAAGATCTTGTAACTCTTTTCAAGCTGAATATCTAATAGCTATTAGTTTATGTCGACTACACATTGTGATTTGAATGTCCAACATTGATTAAGCGATTCAATATAGCTGAGAAGATTTTCTTATAATTATTATATATTATCAATATTTGTACTAAAGAAAACTATATATAAAATCCTACATTATCTTAAATTTTATTTCTATGATTGCGTAAGATATTCATGTTATGTTATTAAATTTATTAACTGACTACATGTTAGTTGATCGATCTTCGTTTCTACAAATCTGACTATATCCGTAAAAGTATTACCTGAAAAAGATTTATTGATGAAGAAGTATGCTACTATTTAGAACATAAGGGTCGACTTAACATAGATGTTCCATATGGACTCATGAAGGATCTGTTAACAAGATCTATTTATAAAAGGAATACTTCATCTCAAAAGAAGACTAAAAAGTATTGGAGTACAAGGAGAGCTTTAGAATTGAAACTTGTTGTTGAATGTCAAATCGAGACAGATAAGCAAAAAGAAGAGGAATATATTCGTTTCCGACAGATAAAAAGCTGTCTCGCATTGTTTGAATAAATAAAAATTATAATTTCTCGAAATGATTTGTTCATTTCTCTTGAATTTCAAGTATGGTATAGATATGAAGCAGAGATGAGCACAGGACAAGATTTTTCGTCCTGTCCTGCCCTGTCCTGTTAGCCAGCTCTGTCCTGGCGGGCGGCAGTACAGGACAGAAATCAAAATCGCGTCCTGTCCTGTTTTGTCCTGTTGACAATCTCTGTCCTGGCGGGCGGCAGGACAGGACAAAAATCAAAACCGCGTCCTGTCCTGTTTTTGTCCTGTCCTGCTTTGTCC
>CAJNOL010003706.1:0-19785 GCA_905250125.1 Rotaria sordida
GATATCGCACTGATAAAACTCGCCACCTATCTTCATTTTTGTTTTATTTTTTATTTCGTTTTCTATTTCTTTCTCGGTGATATATCTAGTCTTCTCTTTTACTATCCACATATCTAGTGTCTGTTCTCGTTCTTTTTTTTCGCTCACTATATATGTACGTGTTTTCCATCATTTAAATATATAATAAAAGATCGTGTGCAAGTGCACACACACATATATATACGCAATTCTTTAAAAGCAAGAAACGAACTTAGCGTTTATCCAAAAGGACGAACGCTAACACCGTCTTATTCACTTTTTGAAGTACACATAACTTTCGGATTTAAATCCGAGGTTTCCACATTTATTCTATATGCTTATATCATTCATAGTCGTGTTAATCAAACAGCGGTGAATGCTTACGTTATTCTTTGTAAGCACTTTCGAGTGTTATAATAAAGAGAGCACACTCAAAAAAAAATGACCTTTTTTTCATATATATATTATGTGCCTGCTGACGAGATATTGAGAAAAAGTGAAAAGACGCGACTTGTCGAAAGAAGAAAAAAGTAGGCTTTTATTTGCATACATATGAAGGAGAATAAGAAGGGTGTGGGTGTGTGGGTGTGGGTGTGGGTGTGGATGTGTGGGTGTGGGTGTGGGTGTGTGGGTGTGGGTATGGGTGTGAGTGTGGGTTGTTCTTCTCCTCTTCACACACACCCACACCACACCCACACCACACCCACACCCCACACCCACACACACCCTCACACCCACACCCACACCCTAGCCACCACCCACACCCACACCCCACACCCACACCCACACACCCACACCCCACCCACACCCACACCCAGACCCACACCCACACCCACACCCAGCCACCCAAACCCACACCCACCCTGATATTGGTCCTGTGCTCATTGTAGAGGGTGTGGATGTGGTTATTACACTCAGCGAGACCCACACACCCACGCCCAAAAATCATTGCCAGTCTTCCAATTCGTTCAAAGACAATGTTTTTTTTTTCAGAAAATCGAATGAATATTCTATTTTTGGAGAGTCAAATCTTTTCTTGAAAATTATACAATCATTTGATGATTCATGATGATTTTCAACTTTTTGAACTTTTCTTAATCCGATTTTCTAGACGACAGAATTTATTTAAAATTTATAGAGTGATAACAAACAGAAAAATGTCAATCTTTTCGAAGAGTATAACATTATTAAAAATTTATCTCATTAAATGCTTCTTAAATAAGTTGATAAGCAAGTATATTCACATATAAATTGAATATTGAAATGTATCGATGCTATTTATGTGTATTGATGATGTATGATATTTTAACTAGGCAGTTTATTTGGTAGGAAGACAATTATCATTACATGTGCTCACTATTTTATCATTGTCTTTACCAATATATCTTTGTTCTTCCTTTGCATTTTATATAAGTATAATAAGAAAAATGTATATCAATATGCCTACATGTCTACGTAATCACATTGGATATCGAAATCTTTTTTATCACAGATAAAAACCTAACCAACGATCGGCTTTTGATCAAGGAAGGAAAAACTGAAGTTAGACTATTTTGATGAAGCTGACTATTTTTACTGAAAGAAAACAAGAGTAAGCACTTGACTTTCTTTTTCCACTTCAGTCATTTGCACATGCTTATTTGTTCATTCTTCCGATGAATGCTTTACTTCAAGAATACTTTACAAACAAAGAAAATTAATAATGAAATAAACGATTTTGTTTTTTTTTCTCAAGTTTTTTTACGGTCTATCTAAGAAACATTTTATTAAAATTGTTTTGAATTTGTTATTTTTTTTTTGTTAATTACTTCAATTGATGCGTTCATCTTTTTTTTTGTTGAGTTCTTATTTTGTTCAATCTAAATGCTTCTTATTTCTTCGAAGCCTTCATCAATAAAATAGCATTGAAAATTGTAAAGGTAGTCAACCACTAACCAGTTGTAAATCAGAAAGAATTTTATCTTATTATGTATGTATAATCTTCATTTATTACTGTGAACGAGGCGTATATATATATAAATATACATCAGTTCGGAACAAAAGGAATGTGCTAGAAACTCCCAAAGAAACCAGAACTCAAAAGAGAGTACCAGAGAGAACATCGAAGATTCACATAGAACGAAAATACTGGAACATACTGGAAACGAAAATATATATCTATTCATGCATAACAACAGAACGAAAGAGATGACGCAACCTAACAAAATGTAACTAATACTAGATTGATACTTATAATGAAAATAAAGCTTTAGAATCGAGCTTGATTTTCAAGAACTGTAACATTCTTTTTCAGATTAGAAATTTCTTATATCGCTAGTCAAGACTTTCAATGAACTTTTAGGCAAAAGAAACAATTATCTGCAAGGAATATAAATAAGAATGTTGACCAGGGCATCAGTATGCGCGAAATCGTCTTTGTTAAAACAGTCTCGATTTTTTATTTTTTTAATATTAGTATTCTGTCATAATGCATTAAAAAAGCTTTCAAGTGTATAACGGCAGAAAATATTCAAGTAGCAAAAAAAAATAATGCTCTTTAATGTCATCCAGAGTTTTTCAGTAAGAATACAAAAAGAAAAAAAAATGAAAGAGTATATTTCAATTGATATGTTAAGAATAGTTGTTTATTGTTTAAAACATGACAGGTAGTCTACTTAATATACAAAGCCAAGATTTATTCGTTTGAGATGTTTCTTCTCATTTTTTGATTATATCAAAGATAAAACTCAACTTTATTGCCTTTATTTCTGATAATTAATATGAATTCATCTAGAATAAACATTGAATCTTGGTTTGTTCCAATTGATATTCTAAATATTGTATGTAATAGTTTGATCATCGGACTTTCTTTAGTTTTTTTATTTGTTCTGATTCTTGATAAAATTTGTCATACAACTTCAATGATGTTAACTGGCAATACATGTTTAAGTGCATTGATGTGTGGATGTTGTATGTTGAGTATATGTTTAAATACATTGAAAAATGATCTTAAACAAATTCAATTTCAAGATTCATTATGTATTTTTCGAGCATATATTACTTATGTATCAGGTGCTCTATTCATGAATTCATTATTATTACAAGCTATTCATCGATATTTTACGGTTATTTATCGAACTCGTTTATATTTTCAATCAATTCGATGTCAATTTTTAATAATTTGTTTAACATGGATATTTGTTTTATTACATCCTATGCCAGTTGTATTCATTGGTGATATTCATTACGATGGTGACAATCAAATGTGTCAAATATATCTTAAATTTTCCTTTTCAACAATTTATATATCACTATGTAGCTATGGAATTCCTACTTCATTAATTATATTTATCTATTTTAAATTATTTCGATATGTTCATAAAATAAGTACTCGTGTTATACATGCAACTACATTATTTCGTGCAAAAAAAGAATTAAAAATGGTTCAATATATAGTTATATTAGTAGTTATATTAATTATACTTGGTTTTCCATATGTATTGTTTATATTAATATCATTTTTTACAAATTTACCAAAATATCATTATCGAATAGCTTATCTATTTATTCATGTATCTTTAGTATTTGTCTTAATAGCTTTATTTCAATTTTCTAAAACTCTAAAAGTAGCAACCATGAAAAGAATAAAGAAACGATTACATATAGTAGCAGTAATTACATGAATGAAAATAAGTCATACATAAACATATGAAAAAACTTATTTAATATTGTCTTGTACTTTTTGTTAAAAGAAAAAAAAACCTAATGTATTTATTAAAAATTTGAAAATAAAAATGATTGGATATTAAAAGAAGTATAATCATTTCGATATGAAAATAGATTGTTCTCAAGCACATAAATAATTAAAGTTATTTATTCTTCACTTGATAAGAAGTTTGGAAAGAAGCTAGACAGAATTCAATACTCTTCTACAAATTTGTCACAGTTGACATGGGGAATTCAGTTGAGTTTGGAATGCATGTTAATAATATGAATCATACGATAATTAATGTTTGTTTACTATTGTATTCAACTTTTGTAATTTTAGTGATTCTAAATGATTGATCGAACTTCTATGATTTATTTTGAACTATTTTAAAATATTTACATATAGAAAATTTTTATTTTTAATCATTCTTATTTAGTGAGTATTAGAATTTTATGAATTTTATTCATCTCCTTAGAATTAATCGATTGATGTTCATTGCTATGGAACATTTAATCAAGAAACACATTCTATGTCTGTTTTTTTTTAATTACATAAATTTTTTTTTTATGTGAATCTCTTATAAGAAAAAAAAAGGGCATTCTTAATTCTAAACTATAATCTTACATTGATAAACTTTCTCACAATAAGTCTATCGAATAGATAATCAACAATCCGTTTATAGTCAAATTATTACTCAATCAATCCAACATCAGATCGGCTGCTATTCTAAATAGCATCAATCATTCAATCTCCCCATATCACGAGCATCGAAAAAAAAACTATTTTATAAAAACAAATAGCTCAAATACTCTTGATTTCGTTTCAACCAATCCTTTAATATCCCCATGTCCCGCAGCTCGAAAAAAGCGTCTATTCTATAGAAACGAATAGCTCAAGTGCTCTCGATTTTGTTTCAACCAATCATTCAGTGTCCCCATATCCCGAGCACCGATATAGAAACTACAATATAAAGAAAATGATGAGTAAGATTTACTTTTAGAAGACAGCAATAGAAAGAAAAAAATTCTCTCAATTTTTGCCTTCCCCGCACCTTATTTTTCCTGAATTTTTGTTTTCTACATTCAACTGCAAATACCTTTGTTTTTTGTACACAAGTTTTCTGTATTTGTTTTCTTTTCTTTATTTGTTGCTGATGTTAATTAAAGAAAATGAACTTACGATTAATTTATTATGTAACATATAGTTCTTGCTACATTATTGTTTTCTTTGTGTTAAATTTAAAAACAAGAAAACAATATTTCTGCCATACATTGCAGACCCAGCAGATATGTACATTGTCGAAATTCCGTTTTACTAATTCAACATGTGATTCAAACAATCATTACTATTTCGATTTCAATAAAAGCATGAGCATACATTTAAATTGACATGAAAATACCGAACGAACAAATTTACTTCAGAGTATTGAATTTTTTTTTCTGTTCTCCTACTTCCGTTGAAACATTTTATGATTCCAGATGAGTATTAGAACAGTTTTGATGGAAGTATGAATCACAAGTAATTACTCAAAATTTCAATGCTGGGAAAAAGCCAACGGTAACTTTTAAATTATAAATGAAGAGAATTTTCGAATATTACACAAACACACACACATTTTTATTGAAATTAAGATGAATGAAGTCATTCCAATCGCTTCACTTTATGCTGATGAACATATTCCTGATGAACTATATGTACTCGTTCGAAATAATTTAATCGATCAACTTGATGCTCGCCTCTACAGTCTCACTAATCCAACCCAATATTTAACATCTGTCAGTTGGCATGGTAAAGAAAAGTTAAGTTTATTAATGGTAGCTGCTCTAAATGGATACGACGAAATAGTACGAATTCTACTCGCTCATTGTCAATCTCAACAGCACGTGGAGTTAGAAGGAAGAGTAGCTATCTCCGAGGAAGATATCATTGATGGCATGACAGCAATTCAATGTGCCTGCTATCGATCACATTTCATTGTAGCTAAAACATTAATTGAGATCGGCGGAGCAGATGTACATCATGATAATAAAAAATGGCCATGTTATCCATTACTCATTCAAGCTAGTGCAGAAAATCGTCTTGAAATAGTTCGTTTTCTCGTTGAAAATGGTTACTCTGACATTAATAAGACTCAGTCAAATGACCGACACCAATGCACAGCTCTAATATGGGCTGCTTACAAAGGCTATACAGCTTTGATCGAATATTTACTCGAAAAAGGTGCTAATGTTAACTATTCTTGTCAAAACGTTGACTCACATTTATCAACACCAATCACGTTTGCCGTTGCTCGAGGTAATATCGATGCAATAAAATTGTTATACAATGTGGGCGCAGATATAAGCACCTTGTTCATTAACCATACAAAGTTTCTCATGACTGCTGTGGAACATGAATATTTTGATGTGATCGATTTTCTATTCAAAAAATCAATAATTACTATCGATGACCTTGAGCTTGCTGCTTGTTCACTGGTTGCCGTTGACTCACCAATCGAAGACATGCATAAAGCTTCAAAATTCTTTACTATTGCTATGCAATACCGTGTGTCTAGTCAGACTCCAAAAAATTGTATAAAGCCAATGATTGCCTATGAATATCATCACGAATGTCAAACATGTGAAGAACTTGATGCTATTAAAGATGATCATGATCGAATGTGGATTGAAACAGCACTCATTCGAGAGCGTATTCTGCTTCCACGAAATGATAATACTTTGATGAGACCATTGCTAGATCGTGGAGATATATTAGTATCTCAAGGCGAGTTTGATAAGTGTCTGCATTTATGGATCCATGCGTTTTATCTCTATCAACACATGCAGATGGACACTTGTCTTCATCGATTTGTATGGATATTCTGCAAGATGATTACAGAAAATGAATCAATTCCTATTGATCGATTTATACAGACTTGTTATCTTATATTCGAACCATCTCAAAGTAAATCTTGTGACGATACTATTTATAATGCACTCTCTCTCGTTATAATTGCAACCAAGGTAAAATATTTTTCACTATCGAATAAATTTAAAATGCTTTTCATTTGTAAGATTCTTGAACAGCAGATCACGAAATACGAAGAACGAATTTTAATATTTCGTTGGGTTTCCAAGTTATGTCGTGAAAATCTAGTAATTAGCAATGGAAAAACTCTTCTTCATTTATGTGTAGATAATGAGACTAATAACCCATTGAACTGGCGTCGTATTGATACTTTACCTCATATTCGGTAAGGAAAATTTTTGCATTTAAGAACATGAAGTGGTTAGAACACGAGCATTTATACACATGCCTACACGCTAATATTCTATCAATTTTATTATCTCTTATAGCTGCACAAAGTATATTCTATAAACACAAACCAATGTATTAGTAAATTTATAATAAGCTTCAATACTAAATGATTATTCATTATTGTGATGATAACATAAATTAAAGAAAGAGAAAAACAGTTGGTTTTTTGCTATTTATTAGAAGAAAGAATATGCAAAGTCTCAAAAAACTTTATGGCAATTGGTAGAAAAAAATCTTCTACCTATCGATTGTTTATCGTTTGACATGAACTAAAGTTATTTCTCAAGTAAATAACTGATGTCATGCTATTGATAGTGATTGAGATAGATCATTCAATCTGCTAAATACTTTCACAAAAATTTCAATAATAAAATTCTTGGAAAGATTCAAAATTAATAAGAGTTCTTTTTTTTTTATTTTAAGGTTTCCAAATGTACCTACTCTTCAGTTGTTACTTACTTGCGGGCATCGTTGGCTAAATGTAGATGCTGTCGAACTTATAGATGGCTGTACAGCGCTGCATTTAGCATGTATACAATCCACAGAGCTAGCTATTATTAAGTGTCTTGTAAATGCTGGTGCTCATATTGACTGTGTAAATTATTATGGAGTTACTCCTAAAGATTGCTCAGATAACAAAACTACGAGAGCATTTCTCGACTCCAAAACATTTCCACATCGTCTGAAATGTCTATGTGCTCGTCTTATTGCTGACAAACGAATCAAAACCACTGAATATGATCTCTTAACATTACAATTAAACGAATTTGTCTTATTACACGACTGTCGAAAGGATAAATCCATTTGTTAGCATCATCATCGACATAGAGATTATCTAGATTGACTCTCTTGATAGAGAAGTAATTCAATGCTACCGACGAGTTTCGAAAACAGAACTCCTAAATCTATTTAGACTTGAGAGTGTGTATTTGGATTTTGATATACACCTCCGGAAAAAATATTTTCCGCCCGTATTTCAAATATATTGTTACTACAATAACATATTTTTTTAAACCAATTACATATTCTGAAAGCTCGCGGAGTTTTCTATAATCCTGTATATTTATGTTGTAGTTTGTACTTGGTCATTAGAAAAATAAATCGAGTACAAGGAAGGCACCTTCATGTCCAGATTTCGAAAAACAAAATTTTGTTACTATCATGAAAATTACCTAGGACAGTCAAAAAGTAGTGAGAGTGGTACTGTAATTCCTTATAAAAAGTTTTTAAGAAACTTTCTCTCTATATAGTCTGATAGAGAAAATAATGCTCTATATTTCTGTACTATTTGATCATAGTTCAACTAATATAATAATAATAATAAAATTTCGATAAGATCTATTTTTATATCATAGGGTGTGGGTGTGGGTGTCGATGTGGGTGTGAAATTAATACCAACATCCACACCCTCATTCGTAAAGTAAAATATGCAATATTTTTTCTAAATTTGTTATGCTTAATCTTGTTGGGCAAGGTGCATAAGCCATGGAATACAATGTATTTAATACTTTCTTGTTTTATATAATATGTTCATGGAAAATTCAATGGATCCTCCGTCGTAATGTTGAATAGTGAACATTTTTAGTTGCTTTGACACTACAGTGAACCTCTCGATTGTGAACACATTCGGGACTTTTTAAAAACGTTCCCTATACGAAGATACTCACATTAGAAAGCTAACCTATGATTCGCTGTGTAATGAAGAAAAACCTAGATAATATCTGATTCTTCATTAATTCTGAACAAACTTCCGATTATCGACCTTTATCTAAATCATTTTTCATTGAAATATTGTTTGGCTATGACACAAAGTTATCATATATATAATGCATTCATAGTGCATAAGAAACAAGTGATAGAGAATAGAAGAAGCTCAAAAAAGAAAAACATTGTACATGCGCTCGCATTAGAGATATTTTAATAGCAAGAGAGACTGCAAAAAGTGTTCACTATTTAGAATAGCGAAGCATTCAAAGATATTTCAATTAAAAACTGCTTCGTCAGATCTAAGGGTTCGTAATTAGAAAGTGTTCAGTAGTGAAGGTTTCAGTGTACTACAATAGTAATATATTAAATTCAAATCACTAGTTCTATTGAATAATTGGACAGATACAACAACGATAAATGATACAGATTATAGATATGTATACGATAAATCAAAAGGGTATTTGACAGATATGATTTAAATTTAAAATGTAAAATATCTTTGTAATTACACTTTAGACACTATTCTCTATAGACTACATTTCATTATTGATCTAAAATTATTCTTATTTTTATCAAGCAAATATCGTTACTTTCAATGCTACAAATGTCAACTTGAAATCTTTTACAGTAAAAAGCATTTTTTGGACGTATTTTTTTATGCATGTTTAATGGAATTAATTGTTTCTGAATAATTATAATGTAAAGATCTCTTTCTAGAGCAATATCCCTGTTCGAAACGAATTTGATTCATTGTCGGAAATAATTGATTGATTTAGAAAAAAAAAAGGATTTCTTCGTTACACATTATTGATGTCCACACAAAGATAGAGAGAAAACAAAAATAAAGAGGATAACTTCGATACATTCTCTCACTTAAATTCAGATCAAACAATTAATAGAGAAGATGACGTTAGATATCTTCTTTGCCAATTGTGCAATAAGAAGAAAAAAAGAGAAATAAGATGCGAATTTCGATGTTTTTTTTTTTTTTGTTGACGACGACAAGAAATGACTAAGATACGGACGAGACGAAAAATATATAGATAATGCACAAGCATAGTTTTCGTTTGATTCTGCTGAGAGTAGAGAAAATTTCAGGAAGAAAGTCTCCCAAAGCTAAAGAGAAACGACTTTTCGCATTAGATTTTTTTTTACAGTAAAATAATTTTATTCTCAGCTGGAACTTGGAAGCATTTTGTTATTAATTGAATTGGAATAGTATTTTCTTTGCTATTTTGTATCTTCATAAATTGATGCAAATAATTGAGATAAATGAGAAACAAGTTTATTTTTGCTATACACAATTGTTTATATCAATAATTTCAAAAGTAATGTTCTTTCAAAAGATTGTCTAATATTTTTGTCTATCTATATATTTTGACATTATGAGCTTTTACTCTTCCCAAATACACAGAAAAATGATGTAGAATACCATCTATACCATTTTCATTAATATCTAGTCTCAGTACGGTAAATTTCACAACCATTTCTAATGCTGTAGATGAAAACTTATTTTATAGTTTAGCTTTAATTCGTTTTAGTGTACTTCTCTTGAGGATGTGGATGTGTCTAAACTATTGGACAGACAGACTCATGCTACTTGCGATAATGAAAGTGCATTTTTGTATGAGAGAATATAGCTGGTTTCATTAGAGACCTACGGGACAAACTTTTCTGTGTTCCGAATTCCGTTTGCCCCGTCCGAAATTTTACTGAATAGTCCAGAAAAGTCCCGCTTGTCTCGTAAGCTGGAAAACATTTAAAGGATATAGTTTGTTAAAAACCAATACAAATTTTCTATACTGATAACAGAAACAATTTATTCACATCCATGATTAGGAGATGAATTAATTATGTTCTGATAGATTTTATTGTCTATACAATATCAATCAAGAAAAATGTTCACATGCAACTAAAATTTAACGTTTGCTATTTATCGAACAAAATATCTGAACTTTGAACATTTAAGGAAAATTGTCTACTCTCCCTTAGTCCAAGTTTAGAATGACAAAAAAAAAAAGATTAATTTGAGATATAACTATAATTTCAATACATTCTCATTTTCATTCATATATTGATTCATGTATAACAGTTTTTAAGGAATCTCACAGTATATTTTCCTGCATTTTCTGTTACACTAATTATTTAAACATGAAAATGTTTGCTAAAGATGTGAAATTCTAAATCTATAGCGACTTCAGATACACAAATTCAAAAATTTCGTGACAAACATTTTTTGAATTATTCTTAAAAGTCCTACAGGGCTCTAGATTTCATTTGACATAATTCATTCAGCTCACCAAAAGATTAAAAATTGCTAAGTGCTTGGAAAGAAAATTTTCAGGAAGAAAGCTATAACACAAAAAAAAATTCAGAGAGAGGAAATCCAACCTTCTCCTTCTCCTCTTTTGATCGTATACATTTCAACTTTGCAAATCACCTCCATATGATGTGAGATGCATCAATAACAAAGTCTCGTCTTTATATCACAATCACTCGTCAACACTCTTATTTATATGTATTTTCATATTCAATATTCAGATTATGAAATAATTATTAACATTGACTGACAAAATTCATTCTTCTATACGAGACATTTAGAAGTACTAGCAGCTGATACAAGGAACTCTCAGATATTGCAAGGTAGTATCATGTACTACAAGATATTAGGAACTACTTATCCTAAATTAAATGATATACTCTATAAACGTGTTTCTACGTATGACTTTTGCTCTCATTCTCAGTAAGAGAAATATTCTGTATTTTCATTTGAGTCTTCACTTTGAAGAACATCTTGCTTTATATAAGTAGAAAAATGAAAAACACTAAAAAAAAATATTCTTCTTTCAATTTCTCAAATTTTCTAATAAAACTTCTTTTTATTTGAGAAGAAAAAGTTATTCTATTTCTTTTGATCTCATTATCAAATGAATAAATTTATGACTTTAAATGAGTGGATACATATATTTAATTCATTTCATGATAATTTCTATTATAAAAATAATTCATTTTGCTTTTGACATTTTTTTTTTTCTTAGAATTATTTTACAAACAAATGAATCGAACGAAAAATATACAAACAGATGTCAAATATAAAATAATATTTAACTTTTAAAGAATCATTTCTATTTGACACGAAAGACATATTATTTATTTTATTAGATCTATAAAAGACAGCATTCATATTCATCGCTATATGAAATAATAAGAAAGAGAGAAAAAGGCGATATCACTCTTTTTACGTCTATTCATCGTTAATTTCGATTATACAAAAAAATGTTTCATGGTTTCTATTGACCAAATCGGTCAAATTGAATAAATCTATATAAACGAAGAAAAATCAAAAGGTGAAGTTAAACATGAAAGTTTTGTCGGTGGAGTTAAATGATTTACCTGATGCGATTCTTCTTCTTATTTTTAAAAAATTGGACAATGCTAAAGTACTGTACTCATTCATAGATGTTAATAAACGATTTAATAAACTTGTACATGATTCAATTTTTACAAATCGTTTAACAATGACAAGATGTTTTTTTTATGGTGGTCCATTTCCTCAATCAAATAATCCAATACTTGATCGATTTTGTTCACAAATTTTACCTTCGATTCATGATAAAATCAAATAGTTCAATGTTGAACCATCATCGATGGAACGTATTCTTCTTTGTACAAATTATCCCAATTTATATGAACTTGATTTATATAATATCGAGAAGGAAACTGCTGTACGTATCTTTACTAGTAAGATATTTTCCTTTGATTTTTTATTTTCTCAATCATTAATAGTTCAAAAATACAGACAAATAATTAAGATTATTCATTTGAAAAAGATTCTTCATACAATTAATTCTGTCATAGAACATTTTATTGCTATTAACAGTAAGACTAAAAATATCATCTAATATCAATATGTTAAGATAGAGAAACTAATATTTACTATAGAAAGTACGAGAAAGACTAAAATAGATTTAATAATTTGATCAATATTTAAATTATTTTCTCATTTATGTTATGTTTATGCTTACACACGACTCGTTTAATTCACATATTTCAGAATCAAATTTCATCGCTTGTTATCGATTTTTTTCAATATAAAAAGCCAACTTTAACAGAATATAGCAATGAAGATATGTTTGCATGCATTTTAAATATATTCTCTAAGTTACAATATCTCCAACTATTTTCTCTTCAACATTGTTAGAATTGCATGTCAGTTTGGAGTCTTTTATCGATTGTCTTTATTTATTTGATGGTCATTTCGATTCACTTCAAAGACTTTCTGTTAATATTAATCGCATTTTGTCTTCTGAGAGAATAATTGATAATAAAGTAAATGACACAACTTAATATCTAATATATTCAAATAAATTGATTTATTTATAATTTTTAGAAACAATTACCCAATCTAAAACTTTTTTCGCTTCGTTGTAAACGAGATACAGATAAATATAATGAATTGATTGCACCACTTCTACATCGAATGTCAAATCTCGAAGAACTTGACTTACATCTTGTAGTGTATTGTGAGAAAAGATTTATTGATGGTTATGATTTGAAATACAATACTATTAATAATTTATTATGACTAAATAAATTTATATTTAACATACGATCATGTCTGCCTCTAAACGATCAAATTTATTTATCTTCAAATGAAGATTGTCAACTTTCATTTAATGGTTTTAAAAATAATAAAATTATTTCATGCGTTGATTATTTCTCAAATCGCCAACAAGGTCAATGTCATATTTATTCATATTCATATCAAGCAACATGGTATGATTCTATTACAAATAATTTCCCAGATGGATTATTTAAATGTGTTCACAAAGTCTCATTATATGACGAACGTCCTTTCGAATATGAATTCTTTTTTAAAATTGCTAAATCTTTTCCATTTATGAGAAAATTAACTGTAAACAATGATAATCGACATTTATCAATCATGCAATATTCTTATCTTACTCATCTTGATCTAGATTTTGCTCATGAAGATTATGTCGAACAATTTCTACTGGATACAAAAACATGTTTACCAACAAGATTCAAACTAGAAGTCGACTATCAATCTATTGACAAGGTGACACACAATTTTACAAGAGATGCAACTCGAATCAATTGTACCAAATTGATTTTTTTATATGTACCTTCTGAAATTCCATTTCGACAACAGCTGAAAGACTATTTTCCTCATACGATAATTTATTCGTTATAATTAATGTAAATAAAACTGGTTAGAAGTCGATGGATTAATAGAGAATTAAAGATGTGAACAACAGAATAAAAGAGAAATGACTTGTTCTACATGTTATTTGAGAGAAAAAGACTTGGAGAATCTCAAAATGATGTCATATGAAAACGTATCTATTTAGAAATACAAAAGAAAAATTTCGAAGATTTTCATTATTATTTAGATACTTGTTTCCATGCTCTGCTCAATAGTTTAGATCTGTTTGTGGTGTTTCTATACCAATTACAGGTGTAAAAAGAGTTGGGGTGTGGTTATTGGTGAATATCAATGTGGGTGTAAGAGATGAAACCAATACACATACTAACGCTGTCATCCAGATTCACACGATCAGTCGCAGCTATATCCACTAAATTTAAATAAAATACGTTTTGTGGTAATGAGATGTTATACAAATTAAAACAATTTCTTCATCTGTTTATAAGCTTCAAGTCAGGAGAATATATTGAAATTTGTTTTGCTAGTTGCATTGTTTTTGAAGATTGTTCTATTTACAATGTTTTCGAAACTGTATATAAGGTTTTTTCAAAAAGAAATTGAAAATTTCTTTTTATTTCTTAACCAAAATGATTCTTTTCCTCCATATGCGCATAAAAGATGTTTTTCCAAATATTTGAAAAGATAAAATCATTATTTCGAATTCGATCGTGAATTAACGACTGCTATGTAAAGATTAAGAGATTGTAGATCAGAAACTAAAATTAAAATCGGTAACAAATAATCTGATTCAATTCGATTTCGAACTGAAATTTTGAAAACAATATTTGAAATAAATTGGGTTAAAACGATGATCGAATCCATATTAAAAGAAGATTTGTTTTTCTCTTAATTGAATACAATTCATAGTAAACTTCGAATTATCCATTTGAATTTACGATTTTATGTCAATGATTTCACATCATATTCTATTACATAAAATCCATATATGTAAATGATACTTCACAACTGAAACTAGACAGTTTATTAAACAAGTATTGGTTAAGAATATCAATGAATATGAGTTTTAAGATTTCGAGAGTTTATTTCAATTCCAAAAAATTTTCATTCAAGTGTTGAGGAACTATTTCAAAATGAAATATATCTCATGAATAGAACATAAAAAAAAGGAAAATTCGTTTTATCGTGATTGTTTCGTTTGTATGATAACGAGCATATTCGACATGTATGGTTATGCTTTATTTGGGCGATTTATACAAAAAAATGAGCAAAATTCATTCGTGAATCAACATATAAAAGGGTGTGGGTGTGTGTCATGAGAAGATATCCACACCCACACACCCAAACCCACCTTCACTCTCTCATGTTGTAAATAGAACGATTTTTCGAAGTAAGAGCAGTCTGGAATTTGATTGGATCTAAATAAAAGAGGATGATCTTATGGAAGAATAAAATTACACGTGGCAGTGGTTAGCCGTGAGTGGCACTCCTGAGGGGCGCTGACGAGCGACTAGCCGCTGCACTGGAAATTCTCTGAAGGAAGGTGTCAAGATGTTAGGATTCAACGGAGCAACGTCAACGGTCTAGATCCGATGGGTTTCAACAGGAATCAGAAGTGGCAAATAACTGGGAAATATTTTGAAGTTAAATATGAAAACAGCTTTTCTGTACGGGCACAATATCTGAATAACACATTGGATGGAAAGCATTACTCAAAGAATTTATATTCATTCTATCGGAAGCAAAATTGAATGAAATAAAATGAGTTTTTCTGTTGGTATGTGTACTTGTTGGTTTAGAAACTGTAATTTCTTAACTATATTGTCAGCTAATACAGTACATGTTGGTTTTAGATTGTGTCTACACGTATGAAACAGAAGAAAATGATAATGAATAGTGCGACTTTTTCCGATTCCATAAAAATAGTTATGAATTAAGTGATCTTTTTGTCGTTGCCACGGAGTATTTTTGGCTATTCATGAAAGAAATGTAAAAGATAGGAGGGAATATGCTACCAAAATTGGTCCTATTTGAAAATTATAAGAAAATTCCGCTAATTTGTGCCTGTTTTCTCTGTTATTCGAACAGAGACCGGAGCCATTTTTTGTGCATAGATAGCTCTTAGTATGCCTTCAAAAATTGCAAAGACGCGCAGATTGAAAATGCTTTGACAACATCTTATAAATCTCCAAGAGACCGAAGTGATACTCACCTTGAAATCCTATATGTTTGGTATAGAGATACCATTGTAGTTTTATTAAGAGGTGCTGCCCAAGCATTTGAAATCTCCGTATCTTTGTAGCTTTTAAAGGATAATAAAAGCCATCTATGTACAAAAAATGGCTCCGGTATCTGTTCGAATAATGGAGAAAGGGGACAAAAATGATCTGGGTTTTCGTGTAATTTTCAAATAGGACTGATTTTGCGAGCGTATCTACCTCCGTTTCTTCGTATGATTAAATCTATGATCTGAAGCAATGTATGCATAGATAGACGAGAATCTTAAACTGGGATGTCGCAATAAATTGTAATGTATTATTATTATTATGAAAAAGCCATCTTTTTAACCTTGTATATGTTTTCAGGAGTTCTGACTCGTGGAATTTCTAGCTGCTATAACTCGAAGAAAGTAATATAAAAAGATATGTGTAGATGAGGTCATATCTTTTACGTTAAATAGACAATAAACAACTATTGATTAAGGACTCCCTCCCTCAAAAAAGTTAGTTTTTGTCAGAATGGTCAAGATTGAGATAAATGCATGGAAAGATCGTCTATCATTTGTTCTTTCATAAACGATAAAAACTTTGCTTCGATACCTCCTTTTTTCCGAAAAATTTTCAAAATTTTTGACAACCCTATTCGAAAAACCGCTGGTTTTTCCAAAAAATCTAAAAGTCTTTTTCGTTTTTTCTCAAAATGGTGGTCGAACGACGCATCTCCACCGAAAGTCAACTATAACCCGATATAAAATCAAAAATTTTTTTTTTATTTGAAAGAGCATCAAAAAGGGCAGTGCCTACGAGAGTCCTTTTTTTAATAAAACTTTATTATTATTATATTGATAAGCAACTTTATAATATGAGCGCCATTTTTTGAGAGGTCTTTCAGTGATTGAACTTGTAGGTCTTTTTTCCTCGAGAAGGATAAGAGTAAAAAAAAGAGCCCTCATAGGCACTGCATTCGGACATGCTCTTTCAAACAAAAATAACAATCAAGCATGTTGAATGAGTATCCACAGAGAATTTTTGGAGACGCGATAAGCTATTCTGCGACCACTGTTTGGTTTGTATCTCACTTCTACATCAGGATAGGAGGCTGAAAATTTTACCACAGACGTCCTTTTACAGCCCCAACATATTCTCAAAGTTGCATGACATTTGGATGTCCCTGGGATGAGATCGATTTTTGAGGGAGAGGCCCCCTTAAGTGTAGTGATGTAAAAGGAGCGACAAGCCGTGAGTGACGTCCCGAAGGGGCACCGACGAACGACTAGTCGCTCATATTGCAAGCATATTGCAGACTTACCTCACAAAAGATCTGTGTAAAAGCTAGATTTTTTTGAGAATACTGCACTAATGGTTCCTTAATGAAGAATCTCAATAAAACTCTGATTTTCCAGCTAGACAATGGAACTGAAGAAATCAGGAATAGTTCACAATAAAGCTTCGGGTTAGAAATTCTCGTCAAGAATTCTCGTGCTACAGATCTAACGATTTTTCAAAGTAAGCCGAGTCTGGGATTAGTTGATGTGTAAATAGAAAGGAATGGTCTTATGGAGGAATATAATTAAACATAGCAGCGGCTAGCCGCGAGTAGCGCCCTAGAGGAGCGCCGACGAACGACTAGCCGCTGCGCTGGAAAACTCCTTGAAGAACAGCTTCAAACGGTTTGGATTCATCGGATAAACGTCAACAGTCGAGATCTAATGGGTTTGAATAGGGACTAGCAGTGGCAAAGAACTGAGAAATATTTTGAAATAAAGTGTGAGAACGGCTTTTCTGCACGTGCACAATATTTGCATAGCACATTTGACGAAAAACATTACTCAAAGAATTTACATTCGCTGTATCGGACGTAGATATGAATGAAATAAAAGGGAGTTTTTCTGTTTGTATGTGTTCTTGTCTGTGTTCATTCAAGTGTCGGAATGTATACAGATATATTCAAACTACTGGTCTAGTCTGACGGCTACTTTGAGTAGAAGCTTCTTTCAAGTATGGCATTTCGATTACAGACCAGATCTAATATGATTTATATTAAGCTATGAGTTCAGCTAAGCTTCTATTTTTCTAGCGGACGCTCTAGTAAACAACATTGTTGGCAGATGTGCTAGTAAGCATACGAATTTCTAGTAGAATTTTCAAAGAGTATGGCGCGTTTTCACAATAGTGTCGTGAATGCGTTTTGCTTCGTGACCTGTCAGGAAATTGAATGTAGTCTCTTTTTTCGGATGCGTGCGTATACTGCTGCCGTAGTGTAGTTCTTTAGATTTCTGTTGAGTATCAGTGAGTGGGTATCAATTTGATTAGACGAATTTATGACCAAAATCATCACACGGACTGCGTACCATGGTACACAACAGGGCTTGAAATGGGCCACACTTTATGGCCTGGCCCGACCCGGTGAGGCCGGAAATTATTTAAGCCCGCTCGGTCCAACTCAAGCTTTGCTCAGCCCAGCCCGGCCTAGTGTATTCGCTAGGCTCGCTCGGCTCAGCTCAGATCCGAACAAAACTTTTTTTTTACAGATTTGTTTCCTCAATAAAACTTATAGATCACTACAGTGATTGCTTATGTATTGGGGAGCAAATACCCTGCCTGATTTTGAGTTTTAATTAGCTGAGACTCTGGAACTAAAAATAAAATTACTATGCAAGAAGTTGAATTGCTGCTAAAGTGAAACAAACAAAAATATTCAAGGTTTTAGAACTCCATAATGCTCATTCTAAATAGCATGATATCCTCTATAGTACCATGTCTTAATTGAGTTACACTCGTGGAAAATTCACCGCATTTCTCAATGGTGGTATTTTTTCTATTTTGACCATACAGTGAGCTAGCTAGTGGTCAAAAGCAATTTGTGAACAAGAAAAAATTTCTTGAGAGTATGGGTGGGGTGTGGGGTGAGGTATGGGTGTGGTTGGTGTGGGTATGGGTCTTGGTGTGGGTATGAAGGCGTAGCTGTGGCTGTGGGTGTCTGACAAGAAGCAAATTCACACTGGCACCTACACCCACCCACTCACACCCAAGTCCACATCCACACCCTCATGACGAGGTGATAAACTAATGCAAGCACTGTTGAGAGAGACCTGCAGATATGCTCTAGTTTGATGCAATCGTCGTCAACGAGCGGTCTTCAATTTCATCTCCTCTTTCGGAGAATATGTGAAGAGCCGTACTGTTTCGGGCAGCCACATCAGCAGGTTGTTATTTTCTTTCTTTGTTTACACAAATGAAATGGAACGAAATATAGTGTTTTTTCCCTTTCAATCACGTATTGCAAAAAAAATGCAGCGCATATGTCAATAACATCGCTCATTCTCTGTTAACTTTTACTTTCATGTTGATTTTTCGATCCTTGCGCTCGTTTCTTTTTTTTCCAACTGATTGTTGTTGTTTGTCTATAGCGAAAAAGAGTATTTCAGGGGTGTGGGTGTGGGTGTGGGTGGAGGGAGTGTGGCTGGGTGGGGTGTGGGTGTGGGTTGGGTGTTGGTGTGGGTTGGGTGTGGGTTGGGTGTGGGTGTGGCTGTGATTGTTGGTGTGGATAAATTAAAAAGGACACGCCCACACCCACACCCGCACCCCACCCCACACCCACCCACACCCACACTCACACCCACACTCGCACACCCACCCACCCACACCCACACTCACACCCACACCCGCAC
>CAJNOL010003707.1:0-20303 GCA_905250125.1 Rotaria sordida
AAGTAATATTATATTTATTTATTTATATTTATATCGGATTCGAGATGGAGTACAATGATAAAGGTATGTAACCATGTATTTTAGAAACTAATACAATATTTATTTATTTATCTTTAGATCGTATTCATGATGAAGTACAATGTTGAAGACATGTAATAATCTATTTTGGAAACTAAAATAATATTTATTTATTTATCTTTACATCGAATTCGAGATGAAGTACAACGTTGAAGGTATGTAATGATGTGTTTTCGAAACTAATATTATATTTACTTATTTATATTTAGATCGAATTTTAAGATCAAGACAATGTTGTGGGTATGTAATAATCTATTTTAGTAACTGATATATTGTTTATTCATTTATCTTTAGATCGAATTCGAGATGAAGTACAATGTTGAAAGTATGTAACCATGTATTTTCGAAAGTAATATAATATTTTTTCATTTACATTTAGATTGTATTGGGGATCAAGTATAATGATAAAGGTATTTAATAATCTGTTTTAGAAACTAATATAATATTGATTTATCGATTTTTAGATAGAGTTTGAGATCAAGTATAATGCTGAAAATATGTAACCATCTATTCTAGAAAGTAATATAATATTTTTTCATTTATATTTAGATCAAATTCGAGATTAAGTGCAATGATAAAGGTATGTAATAATATATTTTAGAAACTAAAACAATATCTATTTCTCTATATTTAGATCGATTTCGGGATCAAATAGAATGGTAAAGGTGTGTAATAATCGATTTAAAATCTAATATAATATTTATTTCTTTATGTTTAGATCGGAATCATATCCAATATGAGGGGCCACCACAATGGAGGAGCGATGCATTTGGATGGCATTTGTGATTGTCGATGGTCAGCTAGTTATGTGGGTTAATTACCTGTGAGGACACTTTCGAAGATGTGCGTCAGGTATGCCTTAGAATGTTTGGGTGTCGACAAGGGAGCATTTTGATGCTTTTTGTATTACCTGTTGCATGATGACAATCGTGGCTGCCGCTTGTGAGCCAGACGTGTGTTGAAAATGAAGATGAGTGTACATTTGAAATTATATAGCATATAAACCAGGTAAAGTTAATTGTAAGGTGAAATTGAGCGTTTTCACGATCCATATGGATGGTCGGGTTACGCTGACAATCGCGGTTCCCGATTGGCAGGTAAAAACCTCTTTAGAATCCAGCCGAGTACACGTTTGAAATTATGTGTATCGTAAAATGTGCAAAAATGTGTGCATGTGGAAACTCTGCGTTTTCACGCCTCGCTTTACTCGTCGGGTTACGTGCATAATCGCGGTTCCCGACTGGCATCCACAAACGTCAAAGAAACATCGATAAGTACGCATCTAGTTTTTGTCTACAGTTTATAAAGAAAAAAAGTAGGCGTTTTTCTTACCGAATATCAAACGCTGCTGAATAGTTTGTCGTTTTCATGTTAATTTTTTTTGGGCGTTTCTGGGTCACAAACGGGAACCGCGATTAGCATCCGAAAACGTTCACGATTTCTATAGCGTTTAAACGCGTTTCCTGATTTTTTTGCTTGACTGGGTATTGTTTGATTATTGAGAAGCGAGTTCGTATTCAGATTTTACTATCGTATCGAACAATCAAATAATGTTTATAGAAAAAGTATACATAGTTTTTTTCTTAAGTATACGACCAGTAAAGCCTTAGAAAAAATATCGAACCTGTGAGATTAGATCATTTTATAATATATATATATATATATATATATAGATATTTTTGTAAATCTAGCTTTTCCGATAATAACATTGTTCAAGTCTATTAACAACAGAATATTTTCACAAGTAACTCAACAGACGCTATAATTTTTTTTTTAACTAGTAAAATATATTTCATTGAATAATTATCTTACTTGAATAATATTTAATAATATTGTAAAATTAATATTAATTTTCATTCGATTTCTCTTATATTTCATTCCAATTAAATACTAATTATATATGTTAATATTTTGTTCTTTATAACCATATTGTCATCTAATACATACTCATTTTAATAGTTGTATTGAATAATAAATCAAGCAATGGACT
Organism: Rotaria sordida; assembly: GCA_905250125.1. Lineage (NCBI taxonomy): Eukaryota > Metazoa > Rotifera > Eurotatoria > Philodinida > Philodinidae > Rotaria > Rotaria sordida. The sequence continues at coordinate 2,069 of CAJNOL010003707.1, forward strand.
ATTAATCATATGTTGATGATGAAAATAATAATAATGAAGAAATCTGACGATGTTGTTGTTTAATTATTAGTTAAATTAATTGTACACATGGATTTATTAACATTATCGATTAAACATAAAATTCTCCAAATCACTAAAAACATTATTATATATACATTTTTTAATCTTTTTTCTTTATTGATTAATACATACTTGTACATGAATAACAAATTGTTGATCTTGATGTGTATAGAATAGATATGTCGATATAAATAAATTTTTATTAAAAAGAAGAATATATCTTGTTTCATTCTTTTCTATTGTAATAAATCCACCTAACAAAGAAAGATTTTTTCAAACTTCTGTAATGGATTATTTTGATCTAAAATTTTGTTGATATTTAGATATGTTCATCCAAAAAGAATATTATTGTAAAAATTAAAGTATTTAAAAACTTTCATTGTGTTGTTTTTTTCGACAGTCTATGAAATTGAATCAACAGTTTTTAACATTAAGTATGTCTACTTAAGTAATAGTCCGTTTGATGTAATATATTTTGTATTTTATCCTAACAAATAAAATAATTATACATAAATGTTGTTATTGATTATCATTAATAAAAATAAACAAAACAATTTCATTTTCATTCCAAATGAGATACAATCTAAAAAAATTCATAAATAAATCATTATATATGTATGTTAATGTTAACAAGAGAGAAAGGAAAGAAAAAAGAAATATATGTGAAGAGAGAAATTTTCTTTTTTGTCTTTCTCTCGTCCATAAGTCATTGTTCATGTTGTTATCATTGACGATCAATGATCAACATGTACAATGAAATATGTATATCATTTTCGACGAGAGAAAAAAATGATTTTTCAAGGTATATATACGAATGATTTTCTATGTAAAATCATTCAAATTTTTGAATCAAATAATAATAATTTTTCTCTCCTGTTTTAGATTGGCTTCAACCAAACAATTCAACAACAAACCAGACAATAAAATAAAATGTAGGTATTAGTTTTACTTTTTCTTTATTTTTTTTTATTTTACGATCATAAGGATGGTGAGGTAAGGTCTCCTTTGATCTTTTTATTCTTTTTTTTATTTTAGGGAATAAACAATGAAGAAAAGGATAACATTACGGTAAGTCATCTCATTCTATTTCATTAAATAACATTGATAAAATTTTTTTTCTGTTCCTTTCAGCTATCAATACCATCGCGTCATCAACATCAGACACGGTAAGTAATTTTTTTTTTTTTTGACATAAGAATAGGTAGTGAGATTGAGAGGTTAGGGTGAGACTAAGAAAAGTGAGTGTTAGTGAGAGACGAGGGTGAGTCCTGTTCGTTGAGGGTTAGGGCTTCGTCTCTTATGAAGGAGTTCCGGGTAGTCCCTAAAAGCTCGGTCAGGAATCGTCTTGGTGTCCGTGGCACACGACCAGGCTTATTCAGACTCATTGACATATCTCTCGCGGGGAGGGTATGAATGATATGAGTCTGTCCTGTGCGTGCATGAGCGTTACGCTCACCACGGCTCCACCAGGATGGTTCCCGGTCGCGCGCGCGAATAATATAAGCCATTCATTTCATCAATTCAATACGATTTATTTGAAACGAAAGGAACGCAAAAAAAATTAATACATCGTTTTGAGTCTATTCGATTGAAAAGCGTTGAACACGATTATTCCGCTGATCGGCGACATAGAGATTGCCATGTAGATCGAAGGACAAACCTCGGAGATAGCGAAACTGATTTACTCCTACTCCGTAACCATTTCCACCCACGATGATAGTGCCCTGTTTCGCTCCTTTAGGCCAACGCATCACTCGATGATTCGACGAGTCTGCCACATAGATGGTACCCAATGTATCGACGAACAGTCCTTGAGGATTCGACAGTTGTGTCAGAGCATTCCCTTGGCCTTGACCTCCAGCGACGACTATTCTTTCTTTTGCACCTTTATTCCATTTCATTACACGATGATTGTTGTAGTCTGACACGTAGACAGTCTGTTGTTGATCGACAAAGATGTTGTACGGACGGTTGAGTTGATTGAGACCATCACCTTCGCCATTGCCACCAGCCACAATAGTTCCATTCTTGTCTCCTATTTGATATCGTCTTACTTCATGTTTGTTGGTGTCAGAGATGTAGAGATATCTCTGATTATCCATGGCCAATTCCAAACACGAGATGTTGTTGATGAGAATTTCTCCTTGAGTTGTGCCACTACGACGAGACCATCGTACGACTCGTCGATTGCCCCAGTCACAAATAATGAGACTATCAGTCTCTTTGTCGATCAATACATCGCTTGGATAATTCAATTGATCCAATCGATTTCCTCGGCCATTGCCACCAGCTACAACTTGTCCATTCGTATCATCCATCATCCATTGGATGATACGATGATTGTCGTAGTCAGCGATGACTATCGTTTGATCATCATCAAGGAAGAGACCATAAGGGTAGTTGAGTTGATTGGTAGCATTGCCTTGTCCATGACCTCCAGCAACAGTCACTCCATTCTGTGCCCATCGGGCATTGGCTGGAATATTGGGAACTACTACAATGAACAAAAAAGAAAAGAAATCGTCGTTATCGAAGGGATTCCGTCTCTCATGGGAGCAAGCGCTACAAATATGACATTCATCTTTGAGCTTGCTCATTCCACGGATAAAAATCCAGAAGCCTTTTCCTAGTTTCTTATGAGAAAAAAAGGATTTGGTAACGATTCTTACATCTATGTTACTTCTAGTTCTTGCCAAGATCTTTTTAATTATAAAAACAACACCTTGAGATTGCTGTAAGGAGGTTCTCCAAGAAAGAGTAATACTAATTCCATGTAAGTTTTTGATAGAAAAACATAAGGATCTGAGGATTTTATTCAGAATTGCAAGAATTCAGAATCTTTTTGGCAGAATGATCATTTATATGAACATCAGAGAAGATTCTGTCTGTAGCTTGTGAGAAGACTATCGAATCGTTGAACAATAAAATATCAAACCTAATCCCTATGTTTTTTAGGAAACCTTAAGGATACATGATTTTCTGTATGATGAATGTAGATCTGCCGAAGAATCTCCTAAGTATTTGCATAGACAATGTCGGTGAAATTTTATAAGACTTTTGATAAGTTATGTGAAGCTGTTCGAAGAACAACCGTGATGTACTCTGAGTAAGATCATGAGAAGGTTTGGATACAGGAGAAACTGAACAAAGTTGAGAGGATTCCACGCGAATCAATGTAATCTGAGAGGGCTTCTACTTTTGCAAATGTTGAAAAGGTGGATGTCAATCCGAACGGAGCTCTCTAGTGACAAACATTGGAATCTATGAATTTTATGGACTTTGAAAAGAAATTGTTCTAAAATGCTATTTTTAACTTTTGATGAACACCATCTTCAAACCATTGTATAAGGGTTCTCGAAGAGACTCTTAGTGACTAAATAAGATACTCTGTGAAAATCTGAAAATCTAAAAATAATGAGTATCTTCTATGAGGATCATGGTATAGTTCTTATGTAGTACTTGTTCTGAGAAGTCTTCTGTAAGCTCGCATGTTATGGATATATTCAGGAGGATCTGAAGAGTAAGTATTTTGGAATGGTTGATATCAGAGTGAAAATGAAGTAGGAACGGGGTAGAATGGAGGTGCCTATCTCTGAATTTTATGAAAATGTTTATAAAGCAATAAATTAATATGCTACTAATTTATATCAATCATAGATTTAATTATGTTCAAAATCTTATGTGTATTTAACTCTCGGATGCCCAAGCTAATTTTTGGAGATAATATGATAACATGTATTCATATTTCTATGTTTTTGATTGCTGGACTGGTATTCTTGCCCAAATTAGATTGTTTTCCTCTTCAGTCTTGTAAAGTAATTATTAGAACTATAGTTTTCCTTTATTTAGAACAGTAAATACAAAAAATTCCCTGAACAAAGTGCTCATTACAAACCGATTCTGAACAATGATAACATTTATTTCGAACTTTTCTATCTGTAGAACGATCACAAAACGAACATCGTTTACATTTCGATTGTGTAGGGTTTTCACTGAATTCTTCTGAACATAATGAATATCATAGGCACAAGGGCGGATATACATGATAGAAATGTCGGGACAATAATAATCTTCTCGAAGATTCTGAACAAGAACATTGAAAATAGACTAGATGCGACGCCATACACAAAAAGAATGCAAGAGAGTAGAGATATGCATGAGATGTAAAGTAGACAGGAAAGAAAAAAGAGAAATGCACTGGAAGAGATCAAAAAGAGACAGTGAAAATAGATGCATTTTTTTAAAGCTTGTGTCAGATTCAGAATAAAAGATGTCATGGGAAATCTTATTAGATTCTGAGATTAAGAAATATATAAGAACAGAGTAAAGGACTCTGATCTGATTTTATCTGACTAAATAGGATTTATAAACAACAGAAAGTTATAGCATTACATAATTCAAGTCTTGTCTGCTCTTATTTGATTCTGTGTGATCTATCATGTTCTTTTACTTATTTGAGAATTGTTGATTCAATAGCTTCTATTATGGAGAAATGTACAAAATACACAATGTTGTGTTATGAAAGTCAATGTTTTCTATTATTGTAATCGTAAAATCATTTTTGACTTCACAAATGCTTTGTATAATAGATTAGTCAAGGTACAGTTGTATCTTGGAAATTTTCACATAATAGAGAACGTTTTTCTTCACAAAATATTTTGACAGAAAAAATATCGATGTCCAAATTTTTCTAGAACTATCACAAGGTGAAAAATTAAATTTTTTTCTACTATCCTCTACTATACGCTGGAACATATATTTTTGTATTCCTTATTTTTCTATATTGATATCAATAATAAAGAAATTATTTTATTTCATGTCGTTTCTTTCTATATTGACAATATAGAAAATAATATATTAATTAATTTTTTTCTACCACATGCCTGGGAATATTTTTCTATATATATAATATAGAAAACGATATAATATTTGATTTATTTGAACTTATATGCTTATACATATATTTTTATTCTTAGTTTTCTATACTGATATTGATAATATAGGAAGCTTGTTAGCGTAGCCCCTTTGGGACTGAAATGTGAAACTCACATATATTCTCTAGCTCCATTAAACTAATACAAAATATGTAAAGTAAAAAATCTTTTGTAGACTATAGTTATTTTGTAGGATAATCGAACATCAGAGTAAGAGTGTTTCTAATTTCTGCATTTCGAACAGAAATTTTCTTTTTCTACGGGCACCCTATTTTTTATTTTCCATTGCTACTATTCGCTCCTTATTATTCATTTTTTAAATTCGTTTTTCTTAATTTAACATTCTTATTATTATAATCATTGAATTAATTGGCAAATTCATCTGTTTTTCATATCCATTATATCTATAGTAGATCTTATGCACTATCGTATATATTAATTAACTCAGAAACAATGGTGTTGATTATCTTTCAAAATTATAACCTCATCAACTTTGCAAAAAAGCTATAGAAAGTCTGACGCCTGTTATCCTCAATTGCTAAGATCCGTAATGAGGAGTTGTCTGTAATGGAGATGACGGTGGAGGGAGGGAGGGGAAGCCGCAAAAATTCGACTTAAAACTTACACTCACTATTTTCTTTAAAAATATGTAAGCTCCCCAAAACCACTGATATAGATGTATTTCAAACTCGACGTCCAATGATTCTAATGAGAGACGACACTGAGTCTAAACTCTTCTCATTAAAGAGAGTCATAGATTTACAAAAATATCTATTGACATATGTTTGTTTTCGTAAGAGTCAAAAGACAATTCTTATTTTGAGTAGATATCGATACCTATTCGCTAGTTAGATAATCTTCTTCAAAAATTTGTGATTGAATTACTTTGTCTGTCACCTGATCTATATAAATAGTATAGAATGTATAAAGTGTAATTGGAATATAGAGCTTCATATAAAACAAACAAGTCAAGAAAAATTTGTTTAACTTCATTGAAATCAGAAATGAAATAAATGGAATACGTCTTTTTCTTTTTACCATGTTCAATCATTTCAATTCATTTTCATTCCAATTATCAATAGGCCAGTTCAATAAAATTATGTTTATGAGATATAATATGATATGTGACTATGTTTGCGATAATAATCAACTTTCATACGATTTCATGTACGTAGTCTGCGTTTGTTGAACAAACGACCGTGCTTACGCTAATTTCTAATAGACAGTGAATGGAAATTAACCACTTTATCAACGTAGAAAATTAAAAGAAATTACATGACGATGAAGAAATGAACATTTTCACGAACTAAATACCATAATTGTATTTTTGATTTAGAAGCCATAAACATGATGAAATTTTATTGATTATCGAACTCCATGTTCAACCAGATCATAACTTTCTAGTAAAATTTCTCGAAAAGATGAAATCCTGCCATTCTAATTTTCAAACTAAATTTTCACATGAGTTGCTTAAGCTATTGGGATAGACATGGAAAGGAATGAAAACTTCCTTCTGATTCTGAATATCCGTTTTCTATTGATGAATTTTCAGATTTCGTAAAAGAAATTGAGGAATTTTCCGCATGCCAACCACGATAAAGCAAGCAGATATTTTTGAAAATAAACTCATAAAAACATGTCGAAATTATTACGAAGACAAAATCATAAAAGTGTTTTCAAGCGAATATATCTATTCAAGATTTTTGATTTAAGCGAAATGAAACTGAATTCACAGATCTTTAAAAACTTTTTTGATTCTATTCATCTCAACTCATGAGTTAGGAAGTTTTTCTTTCAATTTGACTCAATTCAATTCGAATCATGTATTGAATTGCCTAGTTTTTGAATTGAGTTGCTTAGTTATGAATCGAATGTATAGTAACATGCAAATATATACGATAAAAAAAATCATTCTACATTTAAGAAACTCATCTAACTACTGCGCATTCTGTGAAAGTAACATATATGAAGATTGTTTGTTAGATTTCGAACAATCGTGAGCCTTTTTCGTATTTTTTGAATATCTGAAGTATCATCTAAAATTGCCTATACTGAATTGGCATCATTATTAAAAATACGTTAGAATATATTTATCAATTTTTTTTTGTTAGAATAAGAACAATATTAGTCGCGCACACTCACTATGAGTCATTTTTATCATTGTGTTCTTAAATAGATTTAAACGTGATTTTTTTTACGTGATGAAGATAAAAATATATTGAAAAAGAATGAATAAATAAATTTGATAAAGTTATTTAAATATTTTTACCAATAATGTACTCTCTTAGCAAGAGCTGAGGTGATTACAATACCCGGTAACTTGTAGATGAATGCAACAACGAGAACGAAGTCCCGCTATTTTCTAATGAAAAAAAAACAAATATCTATTTCAAAGGAACACTAAATGCAACAAAAAAATAGAAAGCATTTTTCTAATCGCAAATTATTTCTTGATATTTTTTGTAACGTTACCATCAGGAAATGCTGCATTAGGATAAATAATATCGCTAAAAGTATTCTCTTTTAAGTGTATACAGCTCGGCAGAGTTCACTGATTTTAATGATCTTCGTTTGATACTCGTTGCATCGATAAACTTTCTATCAATTGATTTCTTTTCTCGTTGATTCGAGCCATTAAATAGATTAAATTTCAAGAATAGAAATTGAACGATTGTGACTTATATTGGAGTTTTTTTAACGATTAGCTATTGACCTATCACTTTATATTGTGCTACTATAATTTATCGTGATGCGATCAAATAAAATTTGAATCTTCTCTTACCCAATAATTAAGCAAAGTACTGAGCAGGCCTCGATATCAGATCACTTTGTGATGGTCCGACCCCGCCCAATTGAAAATGGTACTATTAAAAGTATATTTCTTTTACAAAAAGAATTTCTACAACATGGCACTCCACGATCACTGCAATAATTTGTTAAAACATAATAAAAAGTTTATTATTATAGTGATCACAAGTTGGGTAAGATGGATAATTTTAACGCTTGAAAAAGGCTTGTTAGCGTAGTTCCTTTGTGGTTGACATGTGGAACTTCTATATCTTCTTTAGCCTCATTATACTAATACAATTATTTCTGCGTTTCAAATAGAAATGTTTCCTATTTTTATTTTGAACCAAAAAGCCAAGATACATTCGCAAATAATCAGCTTTTTATTTTTTAAAATTATATTATCAATTTTAGTATACACTTAACACTTCTGTTTTAATAACACTCATATGCCACTTAATATACTTAGTGCATTTGGTGTTAAGCGTAGATGATTTTTATCGTATTCAATTAGTATCATTTTAATCAATTTTTTAGTTAGAAAAGAATCGATTAAAATCAGATTTTTTCTATTTTCTTATGTGAGAAATCTTCCTTGAAAAAGAAATGAAATTTGGACCGGACGGCCCATTTCGAGATCCGCTGAATAGCTAGAAAAATGACGACACCTATAAGAATCCTAAATGGAGAAATTTGAAGATCATTTCATGAGAATCTCTAAACTCTGATACATATCTGTTAATCGAAATCTTCATTATAATTGTTGTGAAAATTATGTTCGGAAGTTGCGAAAAATCACCATGTCAAGTCATCGCCAAACAATGCTAGTCGTTACAAGGATCCATTGTTGATCTTTGCATGATATTTTTCGAACTTTTTACCTGTTTTAAGGGGAATTTTTGTTCACATCAAAATTACAAAATGTTAGCAGTATTCACTTTCGATTGTACCACGGATTTTCGAAGAATTAGCAGACAAAATGATGATTCTGTTACGAGAATCGAGTGAAAAGTTGCAATTTAGATCAGAGTGAAATGTTAAGATGAATTAAGAAAATTTTCTAAACAAATCAATGCGTCCAAGTTTTGATTACGAGTCGGTTTCAAACTTTCTGAAATTCAACACTTCCGCTTCTTTACAAGACAATACCAACCTACAATCAAAATCTTAATCTAAAATTGAGTACAAGGATCTACTAGTTGAGACCTTTGCAAGTTTGTGTTTTATAAATTATACAATAGGTACAACTCTTGAGGATTCTCACAAAAAAAAAACGATTGTAAAGGAATCTCAACAGCAAGAAATACGAGAATTTCTTTTCAAATTTTTATTTTATTCGATCCCACATTTAACGAAATTTTGAAGTATAGGTGAATTTCATTCCGATCAAGGTTGAATCTGTGTATAATCAAAAAGAAGAAGTTCTGGTAAAATCCTAGAAGAAAATTATTTTGTTTGTCTAGAATTTTGTAAAGATTTGTCATGATATTGACTTGAGCTTTGGACCAGAAATAATAGTTATTTTTATGATTATATCTTGAAAGGGAAGTTAAAAACCCTCCAATTCGAACATTACTTTCAATGTACATGGTGATTTCATCAATTTTTTTTTGTTAAATACTTATTCTTGGTAACGGACAAATCATTTAGTAACAGTTGTTCATCATTTCGATTTACGTATGTAGAAAAAAAATTACGAGTAAATTTTTCCTTATGTTAATCGAACTGATGAAATTAATACAAAATGGCATGGAATTGTATAAACTAAGTAAAACAATAATAATTCAGTGAAAATCCAACTTTTTCAATTAGAAATCTTCTTTCTTCAGAACTCGATCGTACCCTCAGAGAAAAAACAGTGACTCCTTGCAGAATCCTTATTGAACTTCTCCAGAATGTAGCACGGAAACAACATAGAATTTTACTAGAAAACAATTAAGAGAAGTAATATGTGAATAATCAGCTTCAAATAACAACGATGGATGTGTCTAGTTCTTGAAAAAAAAGAAACTAAAACGGAGAAAAAGATCCACCTGAATTATATGATGTAATACAACGAACAAAAACAACAGTATAACAAAAAATAATGTTGTAGTCAACAAAGCCGGAAACAAAAATAAACACTGAGAATTTGCAAACTATTTGTTAAAAATACATCAATAAGTGTTGTTTTTCTGTAACATTCTGTAAATTAGCGACTACAAAATCTAGTTGATTCTTGTTAGACAATCGTCACAAGCATGGCAGTCTTCGGCAGAAAATATTTTTAACGCGTATCATGGCTGATATCTAACAACGGTTTAGTTTTAGAACGAAACTATATGAAATACCAAAATTTTTAATCAACCCGCAGGAAATTTCGCGCACAGCACTAGTGCCACTTGTATGAACGTAAGTAGTTTTTGAAGGTTTAAACCTTAATTCAAGGAAATTTTGATTCATTTTGGTCTTTGAAAAGCATGATTTTAATCTATAGTCACTAGTCTAAACGCCTTCGTCGTTAAAAGAATTGAAAAATCTTTTCTTTTTGTAATTCCGAAAAAAAAGATAAAATTAAGCTCATTTTCCTGTTAATCATGTAAGATACTCCTGAATGGAAAATCTTTCTTGGATCAGAAATAGCGAAAAAAACCAGTAACCTTGTTGAGAGGAAATGTGAATGTGCTTTCTGATTTTGATTAGCTCAAATTTTTCCATTGTATATCTTGGTATTATATTTGACAAAACCTTTTTTTTAACAAGTCCCCTCCAAGAGTTTCAAATGGAGTGAGTCAAAAATAAGATTCGAAATGACTGAACTGACTTGAGATTCTTTTTTCAATCAGTAGAAATGATTTAATTCTTTTTAATTCGAACACGAAGAATCTAACTATAATTGAGATCTTGACTAAATTTAATGGTATCAATCAATTTTCATCTCTATTATGTAATACAATATGCTTCTACTGCTCATTTCAAAATAAAAGACACGTGGTTATTTTTTTGAATAACTTTTGACAGGAACAAGACAGAAAGCTGTGGTTTTCATCGTTGCAAAGAGGCTGATTCAGGGCATCTACTCATATAAAACTGATAAGGTTTATCTCAAAAATAGGTAGCGATCCATTGTCATCTTGAAAGAGTAGACTATTGCTCTTTGAAGGTAGAACAAATCTTAAACTTTGAGGAGTGTGCTAGGATCGTCAGTTCAAGAGCTACAAAACTATATATAACGCTTGATTCAAAGCTTTACTGGTTTGCGAGTTCTAGGTACTATATTCGACAATTATAGTCCATTTCGTCAGCGCTTTCTGTAAAAAACACTCAGTTTTTTTGAGTTTTTTTCGTTTTTCCTGGAAAAATCAGGTCTGTTTTTAAGGCATTTTTTGTTCAACTATTGAAACAGATTTCAAAAATCCAAGTTAAAAATCACTGCCTTATATGGTTCGATGCATTTTCATCTGTTCTTTCCAACGATGAAAACCGCAGCTCTTTATCTTGTTTCTATCAAAAGTTATTCAAAAAATACCCACGTGCCTTTTAATTTGAAATGGGCAGTAGAACTTTTCATTATCGCATTTTAACTTCAAAATATATACAGAATAGAGGTTGATTGATTCCAACTAACAAGAAAACCTAAATACACTTTCACATACGATATGTAAATGTAGTTGATCTTGATCGAGACATTTCTGAGACAGCGTATTCCATCGATTTAGATACGTTAATTTCTAATCATAAATTTTCTATTCTAGCCTTTTTCGTTGCACAATCCAAAACAAACGTGTAAGTAAAGAATGCTTGTTCTGTTTACATGGCTTTGAAAAAAGTTGACCATCCAATGATATTGATGCTCAAGTATCACCAATCTGCGAGAACAAGATAGCTTTTAGAATAAGAAGTCATCACCGACCAACTCTTATGTGTGAAATAGTTGTTCGATGGCCAAACAACCACATCTACAAAAGTATCCTTCAGAATATGAAGAAAAAAAATCTCTTATTATCAGACGAAGTTAGAGAGATTGGGGATATGGGTGTGAATGTGGATTGTGGGTGTGGCTTTGGGTGTGTATGAATGAGAAGTAATTCCACGCCCACACCCTTTAAAGGTAATCCTGTCTTCTCTCAAGTTGAAAACACAACTTTCACGATCTGGGGTTTTTCATCGTTAGTGCATCCGCGAACTGTCTTCTACCTAATGTCTAGCGGAAAAGAATCTACGGCTAGTCGACGATGCGGATATCGGTACAGAAGAGGAATACAGCCACGTGGACATCTACATCCATGCCTAGTTGTGCATATCTTTCTTTTTACATATACGATTGAAATTTCTTTAAAAATAAGAATTATAACTATCAGAATTTTCTAGACAACTCCACAGATACACAAGCAAGTTGCTTTCCAAATATACAATCTGTTACTTAGTTTATTCTTAGATCCCATGGAATAAAGCTAAGATTTTTTCAAAACTGGATAGCTAACGGAGAACGTAACTGCTTTAGTTAAAAATTGTGTGACCTTTGAATGTCATGACAGGTATGCGAGGAGAGGATAGGGGGGCATGGATTGGTGCGCTAGAATAGAAGATTATCACCTATACCCTACAGAAAATATTGCTTTTTATATTACATGTCGCTGAATAGTGATTGATCATCATTCATAAAATCTACAACTAGCTCTAATTGTCTCACCTTTCTCGATCCAATTAGTTCCAGCAATCTGCGCTCTGACCATAAGTGCTTTTTTATCCCATTGTATACTCTCCAGATATTTATCTTTCACCAAAGTGATCAGATCGAGTTCGTCATACAAACTGAGAAGTGAAGGATCGTTCGGTGAAAGTTCTTGTAGCACACGATTATAGTACTGTTCAGCCAGTTCAAATTGGCCCATTCTCCACAGCAACTTGCCCAATGTCCACAGACTCGTCTCTCCGGTGTCGATTTGCTTCTTCATGTCTGCAAGAGCTTCCTTCAAATTGTGTTCATTATCACCACACAAGGACATTCTTATTATCCACACTTGATTGTCATCACGATTAATAGATTTGAGGTAGAAAATCGAACCAACCATAAAAAGTACTTCGGACTCTTCAGGAAAATCGCTAAGGTCGGTGATGTCAGCGAAAGGTTTCGTCGACACCACTCTTGGATCAGCATCGATTTCGAACAGAACTTGCTCTAAATCAGGCTTTTGAGCCCTATCGCCGCTATAGAAATAAGCAACTTTATACTGCTTACTGGTGGAAAAAAATGAATTTATAGAAATGAGTTGGCCGATGCTGTTTTCGAGATAATCTAGCTCATCGATTGACATCAACTGACTTCGATAAACTCGAACAGGATCTTGAGATTGATAATGCTGCAATTGATGATATATGTCGACAATGAATGAATGATACAAGAAAACCATATGAATATTTTGCCTGCGTAGAGCGGCATTTAGAGTTTTGTAGAAGAACGAATCACGAGTGTACCACCACACAGCTTTGTCGGATGTGTAGTGCTCTCGAAATTTGTGCAGATTAGCGAGTTCGACATGGTTGTCATCGTATGCATTCTCGAAACAAGAAATGAGTTCCATTCTGTCAATCTCATTAGGTTTCAATCGAAGAATACAATCGATAAATAATTCGGAAAAAACGAATTGATTATTGATTCCTGTTGCAGTCTTTTCTGCATCGCCGCTGATACTAAACATGTTCATCGACAATGGTTCTTCCATCTTCATCTGTTTCTTATGATCTGCTGTAATTTGAGAAATCAACTCTTTGGGTTCATCAACAACGATCTTCACCTAAATCGGCAATACAACATGACTGAAACTTCTCAGAACAGTCTTACCTTGGCGAACTCATGCGCCCACTTTTCATCGTTTTCCTTGTCTTTGGAACTAACATATATTGCTGAGACTTGTCGCAGTTTATGAATGGAAGGTACCACTCCTCGACCCAACTGACCGTCAACTATGAGCACTATCCGATCATCTTTTCGTCTTTGCTGTATGTATTGCTTGCACTCCTCTCCGTCTTGAAATTTCTTGAGATGATTGATGATCGGACGCAGTCTTTGTTGCATATCTTGGTTTTCTTCTATGTGAACGTTTGTGTCGAGCCAAATAAGACTGAATGTTTCAAGATTATCATCATTGCCGTTGGTAAAAGAATCAACAGAATGTGTACTACCGATGGCCATCTAGATGGAAACAATGAAATCACGGTTTTCAAAAAGTTGTCTCTTTTATATGAACACCGAATACACTTCGTTTTTGACTTTCGCGAAAAAGAGAAGAGTTCTAGTCCTCGACGTAACTAAGCGATAGGGATAACCTCCCTGGTGAGAAATCCTTCTTGGGTGCGGGTGTGGGTGGTGTGGATCTCGGTTGTGGGTGTGTGTGGTGATGACGGTGGGTATGAATCAGATGAGAGCAACACCCACACTCACACCCACCCACGCTCACAACCACACACCCACTCACATCCATACTCATAACCACAACCACACATTCATCCACACCCACACCCACACCTACAGCATTAAGATTCACATACCCGGTGAAGCTTTTACCATTCGTCCTTACAGATTTTGCTATCGTCCAAAGCTTTATGGAATCGTTTCGATGAATTTCTCTGTGAACTTGAAGTTTTCCCCGCCGCCCTGCCAAATTGATGAAAGGCACGAAATATTGCATACTGGCTTCGAAACATAACCATGTGACGTGAGGCCAAGGGGGAAAGAGCAGAAACTGTGATTCCAAGGTTTTATTGACTCCAAGTGATTCTGAGTGATTCCATTGATTCCTCATGATTAGGTATATTGGCTGACAGACATCCGATACAAAGTCCAGTTTTCAGAAAAACATCTTTTTAGAGGTAATATGAGGCAGGAAGTTCAAATCTGAGGTCCATTTGCTTGGAAATCCTATTGGTTGACCGATAACCAATAGAAATCGAGTTTTCATAAAAACATCTTTTTAAGGGTAATTCGAGGTGGGAAGTTCAAATCTGAGGTTCATTTGCCTCAAAATCCTATTGGTCGATCGACAACCAATAGAGAAAAAGCTGTTTTTGTGAAAACTTAATTTTTATTTGCTGTCAGTTGATCAATAGGATTTCGAGGCAAATGGAGCTCAGATTTGAACCACCCACTTCGGGTTGCTCCTGAAAATCTGCGTTTCTGAAAACCCGATTTCTATTGATTATCGGTCAGCCAATAGGATTTCGAGGCAAATGGACTTTAGATCCGATTTCCTCGTCCCTGAAAATCTTTAGTCAAGTGTGACAAAACCTCGAGAAATCACTTCGGTAACCGAGATCACCTATACGTGATTCAAGTGATTCCAGTGATTCCAGTGCCACAGAATCAGCTGTTTCCCCCTTGCGTAAAGCTTTTCGATCTGATTTTCACTCATAGTTGTTGAGAACGAAGTTCTTTCGTCGACGATTTGCATATTGTCTTGTGGCTCGAAATGATTGACTCTTTATGTTTCATATTACTATGAGTGATGAAGTTTGTCTCTCTAGCTTTGTTACATCATTGAATGAAGCGAAGCTTCCTGACCTCACTGTAATGAATTTTACTGTGATTGGAAGTTTTTCCACTATTACTCTTAGCAACATTCAAATTTTATCATTGTGTTCGTATTCTCTCGTAGTCTTGTTAAAGTCACAAGCGCATTATATTCACTTTTGCCTTCCGATGTCTTTAATAACTGAAATTAATGGATAGAATGGGAGAAAAGAAGAAGTAAAATATTCGCAGTTTCTTTATACGAAGTAAATAATAGTCAAAACAATTTGTTTTGCATTGCAAACTTTTCTAATAAGTAAATTACTAGGATTAAATTATTAAAGTCACCAAGTTCTTCGTAATTTGAGTAATGTGTTGCTGTTGATTATAATGTTTTCTGTCTTACACCACTGGCTTGATTTTTTTGAATGATTCGTATCTTACTTTTGCAGCGTGTCAGACCAGTATCTTCCGTTACTATTTGTGTTTGTTCCGTTATTTTCGTGTTCTTATCAATTAAGCACTATATGAGAAGGACTGCACACAACAACGATAAAACATTCACTTAAAGATAAGACGACAAGTGACGAGAAAGAAGGAAAAAAAACTAATAGTTATTCAATGACATTCATTTCATATGGAGTGCACAAATCGATATTGATTTCTGCATAATGTGAGGTGATTGGAATCGTTCAAAATTAGACAATGACTAGTAAGGAGACATTTCATTGCATTTCCGTTCGATAATTCGATCATGATAGTTAAAAGAGCACGACTGTTTTAGAAAGATGATGTTGCATTTAATTTCATGTTGAAATAAATAAAACTTACATTATCAAAAATATGAGACAATTTCCTTTCAGATGATACAAAAGTGAATAATTTTTACTTCAATTCATTTTTCAATTTAAATAGATATTTTATATGATTTGACGTTTCACCTTATTTCTCAATAAAAACGAGAAAAAAGAAAAACATTTAGCTTGTTCATTTATAATGTTAAGATTTTATTTTTGTATTTTTCACTGATACCCAGGACGAACAATCCGACAGTGGATCCCATCGGATCCTATCGAATCCTATCCAGATCCTATAGGATTTTATTGGATCCGGGTCACGATCCGACTAACGGATCCATAGTATTGGAATCCGATCGGAATCCGATAGGATACTATAGGAATCTCGTCGGAATCCGACTGCTGGAGTTCCTATCGAATCCGACTGTTGAATTTGATCGGATCTCTGTCGGATCCGATCGGATGTCTCTCGGATTCCAACACTAGGATTTGTTCGTCGGATCGTGATCCGGATTCCGATCGGATTTTGTAGGACTCGTTGAATCCTATCAGATACCATCGGATCCGTGTCGGATTGATTGACCTGGGTAGCTTCTTTACAAACAAAAAACAAATTATTTCGAAAATGAACGTCTTCAGAAAACAAATAGCCATATAGATGACATCAATATTGTAATAGAATTTCAACTTAGATGGTAATTCATATATTCATCAATAGACGTTCTCTTTTCATTTTCGTTTATTAGATTAGTTAATCATAAATCATATCTCATCATTTTTCAATAATGAAACAAGTAACGCTCGTCTATGTGACTCGCTTGATCCTCGACTGAATATTCAACTGTTTCTGTATTGTATACTGCTTCGTAGTCCTCAACACAGCTAGTATCAAAAGTTTGAAAAGGGTGCGTGTAAATGCGAATATTGACATTCGCATCAATGTTCTTGTGTACAGCGACGTGAGTGTGTCTGTAATACGTTTTTTTACAAGTTTATCCAACGAAACTGAGACGCACTCAATCATATCCAACGTAAATCTAAATGAATAACATTAAGGCAACAGTATCCACATGCCCCGAGAAAAGAGATTACATTTAATATACAGAGAGGCAATCAAGAAAGAAAGCACATCCACGATACCAGCATGAAAACGCATCATACTTCTTGAAAACTAGTAAAAACCCGTATAGTTACCAGCACATCAACCAACAATATCATTTGTTAGTGTCCACTACAAAAACACGTATATAGCTGAACTTTTAGATTAAAATAAACCATATTTGATCAGACTTATTCTAGAAATACGCCACTGAAATGACGCTCGTATTCAAAGTAGTCATTGGATAAGGCAGATAATTTCAAAGTACTCGAATAAATTTAGACGAGTAAATGCACACAGACATGGATACATACTGACAGAAAAGCTTATTTGATTTCATTGAAATCTACTTTGAATAGATACAACTGAATTTATTGCATGATGTTTTTCGTCGAATGTTCTATACAAATACGGTGCACGTGCAGTACAGCTGTTCTCATATTTCATTCGAAAACATTTCTTAGTATTTTTTGCCAGTTCTGGTTTCTATTAACCTGCCAAATCTTCACTATAGACATTTTTCTGATGGATTACAACAATCAGGAGCATTTCTTTAGGGAATTTCACAGAGCTACAGCTAGCCACTCGCCGGCGCCCCTTTGAGACGCCATTCGTGACTAGTCGCTACTATGCTGAATTCTATTCCGGTACAAGACCATTCTCTTTGATTTATACCCTTTCAGATTCTAGACTTCGCTTAGTTCCTGTTAGCGGATAGTTTCGATCTAACTGATCGATAATAACAAGTAACGCGACGCAAACGTCGCTAACCCTCTACTGAAAGGATGTGATCTCGTTAAACCTATGGTATTCAAGCAGAGAAATATTAGAACTAATGTGATGTTATGCATCTATGAAAAAGTAAATTGCGCTCGTCACCAAGACTCTCTTGACAACCGTCTGAATTTAATCTAACCATCGTATCTCATCGCTTACTGAATTCTGTTTTGAGAACTATCGCTGAACACGCGCACTTATACACAAGCACTGTTTATTATCTTATCAAAGACAACCATTTTGTAAAAAAGACCGAACCTTTCCATTAAGTCTGTGTAAAATGAACTTTAAC